>JAXCGZ010017083.1:30000-105000 GCA_037179515.1 Halocaridina rubra | reverse complement strand
TTAGTTTTCATAAGGCGCTGAAAAAAATTAATTTACAATCTACTAGCTGAGTACTCATGAAATTTGTAATATATGTAACATTTTAATATTTTCTCATCTTACGAATGAAAAAGAAAATATTACTCTCATAAATTTTTAATGTGTGACAATAGATGTTTTTTCCATTCAAATATTATTTCCACAACCGTTTTCAACTTATAAAAATGTAAATAACATACTGATATCTAATTATGGAGTTGGAAGTCCTCTAGACAGTAATTTTTAGATACTTTAAAGGTCAAGATTATATACGTGGAAGATCAAGAAGAGAGAATGCGTCAGCTCCTTGCATCCGGAGAGTAGGACAGAATTTTAGTCATTAACTTGCATTATTGTTTTAATAGTATCACCGTGGCTCAAGCGGTAGCGTCCACGACTTTGAGGCGTCAGGTTGAGGGTTCTCGCCCAGTCACGGTCTGAGGTTAGTAAGGGCATACACTCAGGGTAACGATTACATCTGCCAAAACAAGTCCTTCGCAAAAAGGCAACCGTCTTAGCCCTTAGTAGAAAAGAGAGTGCGTGACGTAAAGCCGGAACTTGCATTATTATTTTAATGAAGTCTTAATGTGAATATATTTATGTTTTATTTGGATTCAGAAAATGGAAATGTTTATATATTGAATATGGTATTACCCATTTCAAGGTTTTTATGTTTGTTATAATAAAAATTATCATTTTATACAATGTGCAAATATTGTGCTGCTTTTTTTTAAAGAAATAAAGATATAGCTAAACTACTCTCTCTCTCTCTCTCTCTCTCTCTCTCTCTCTCTCTCTCTCTCTCTCTCTCTCTCTCTCTCTCTCTCTCTCTCTCTCTCTCTCTACAATGAGGAATTAAAAAGAATATAAGTCGCTACTTAAAATACGAGTACATGAGCTTTATGTACAATCTCTCTCTCTCTCTCTCTCCTCTCTCTCTCTCTCTCTCTCTCTCTCTCTCTCTCTCTCTCTCTCTCTCTCTCTCTCTCTCTCTCTCTCTCTCTCTCTCTCTCTCTCTCTCTCTCTCTCTCTCTCTCCCCATAATCAGGGACGGTAAAGAAGTAAAAGTCTGTGTTCATATAGCAATGATTCAGCTTTTAATATGTACACGCTTAATATTAATTTATCTCTCTCTCTCTCTCTCTCTCTCTCTCTCTCTCCTCTCTCTCTCTCTCTCTCTCTCTCTCTCTCTCTCTCTCTCTCTCTCTCTCTCTCTCTCTCTCTCTCTCTCTCTCTCTCATTTCAAATCTCTTTATTGTAATATTTTGTGTCAGTTTGGCTATTTCATTTTTTCGTTGCTGTTTAATTACATATTTTTTCATCTAACCATAATACACCTGGTAGACTAAGGCCGCTTTCACGCCAAAGTAACACGTCGCACGTGGCATGTCACGTGGCACGCCAGTTGAAAACGAACATCCGGAAATATATGAATTCTTTCACACAGAAATGGTGTAACACGTCCCATGTGCGTCGCACATGGCACATGGGACGTGCCAAACCACTTCTGTGTGAAAGGTTTCATATATTTCTGGATGTTAGTTTTCAACTGGCGAGGCACTTGGCATGCTACATGCGATGTGCCACTTTGGTGTGAAAGCGGCCTAAGTGCTGTCTGTCTGACAATCCATCGTTCATGGATCGTCATTTGATTGCGTTCCTAGAGCAATAGTTTTCCACCATTAGCTCTCTACATCTCTCCTGCATTTTGTTTTAGTCCACGATTCATATTGTATTTGCGAAGTAGCCATCAACAGAGCTGTTTCCTCATCTCCACCAGAGAGATTCGCCTTATTAATATTTAATATATGTTCCGGTTTTACGTCACGGACTCTCTTTTCTACTGAGCGCTAAGGAGATGCCTAATTTCGAAGGAGTTTTTCTTTGGCAATGTCACCGTTACTCTGAGTGAATGCCCTTTCTAACCTCAGACCGTGGTGGGTCTCGAACCGACGACCTGATGAATCAAAGTCGCACGCGTTACCACCCTGCCATGACGGGTACATAAATTTTTAACGTTCAAGATACACTTTGTTACTTATCTTTTACTTGGTATAAGCTGTATGTTTATCCATGTTAATATTGTAATTTTTGAAATTATTTTTCTTTACACGGTCTTCTATGATGTTTATCCATCATGATAAGGTATTTTATAGTTATTCGTCTTTGCAATGTATTCTATGGGGTGATTTTTTTTTTTGTAAGGTATTAAATTTTACAATGTGTATTCTGTCATTTTTACAAGGAGTTACCCTGGGTAATTTATCCATTACAAAGTACTCCATGAGATTATTTATCATTTCGGTGATCGATTATTAATCTTTATAAAATATTCTCAATTATTTATCTTACTGGTAGAGTGCATGAGGCGGAAAACTGCGGGGAGTTAGGTAGGATATCCAGCCTTAATCTTCCAGTTCTAGAATGTGTCCACCTCCAAGTGAATTGGGACTAATTGTGGCACATAAAATTATGAGTAATTCCTCTTTCCAGTGTATGTTTTGCGGTCATGTGGGGCTAGTATTCTTAAAAGGTATTTTGTGGAGTAATTAATTATTACAAGGCATTTTGTGTGGTTGATTATCTCTACAAAGATATTATAAGGGGCTATGTATCACTGCAACGTATTCTGTGATTTATTGTACTACGCAAGCAAAGTATTCCATGGGCTTATTCTTCTTGACTGGAAATTCTGTGGGTTATATTTTTCTTTACAAAGGGGACCGCCATATCGTAATGGTAGAATGTTCAACTCGGGAGGAGACGGATCTGCTTTCGAGCGTATATTGGGTCATTGGAATGGAGCATCCAGACTTCATTCCCCATTTTCACTCCAGCTTTGTCCACCCCTAAATGGGGACTAATAGTGATATTTAATTAGTTAAAAAAAGGTTTTACAAAATGATCTGGTGTTTATTCATCATTTTTAGGTTCATGACAAGTTATTTATTTTGCAAATACAGTATTTATATGTGTATGGTCTATCACTGATTTTTTTTTCTCGAAAATCTCAATATGATGTCAGAATGAATCGTTTGTATTCTTTTTTTTTCGGCTCATCTTGATAAAATATTCATGCATACGGTACACATAAAAAAAAAATATAATATATATATATATATATATATATATATATATATATATATATATATATATATATATATATATATATATATATATATATATATGCACTCGCACACACACACACATAAACACACACGCATAGTTTTTAAATGTTAATGAATTACCTCTCTTTTCCTTTTTCAGAAAGTATATTTTCAATGTTGTCAAAGACTTGTGGTTGGTCAAAATGGCGCATAATGGGCATTGCAATTCTGTCTTTCATAATTATGCAATGGATATTTTCCGCCTGGATATACCCTTCCACCTATCGGATTCTTCGAACTCCAAACCCAATCTTTTCTCCAGCTTCTGGAGATCAACAAAACACATCAGATCTCAGAAAGAAAAGTAAAGACACTCTTTCGATTTCTGACACAACAAGTGTATCTAGTCAAGTAAGGAGCCTGAATAAAGATAATGTGCCTATATCTACAGCGACTGGTACCGAGACTGGCACTTATATGCCTTCAGTATTAAACAGAAGTGATGCCACAATTTCATCTAGTATCACTAAGAAAAAACATCATAATTCCCCGACTTCTGTCTATTTACTGTACGTTAGACAGAATCAACTCTGTGACAAACAGGGTTCTCATGCAACTCATCTCTGCCAGGATAAGCTCACTAGACGAAATGTATCAGGCTTACAGGATATAAAAATGGATTCAGACATTCACATGGCAAGTTCAAGGAATTCTTCCAAGTGGACTAACGCTATGATAAATGCTATGAGGCCTAAGTTACCTAAAGAAAAGGAAACACTATATGAAACCGATGGGCAGATCTCATTATGGTCCACTGCTGTGGGTAAGGATAACCATCAGGAATCAGACAACCACAATCAGAATAGGCCATTGCATGAAGTACTTCTCAGCACTCCAGATTACTCTGGAGTGGTAAGTAACTGCTCAGATGCAAACTGTTTCTCTTTTTATCATAATTATGACTTAAAAGATATTACCTAATTAATGAACTTTTGTGTTAAGTGCAAGCAGATATATATATATATATATATATATATATATATATATATATATATATATATATATATATATATATATATATATATATATATATATATATATATATATATATATATAGAGAGAGAGAGAGAGAGAGAGAGAGAGAGAGAGAGAGAGATTTTTTTATCTCGGTATTGTAATACTGGCATAATTCCACCAGAACTTCAATGATTCAGCATCTCCGTCTGGTTAAGAACGAAAAAAAGAGAAATATTTCTGCATAATTTACAGAGACTGAATCGTTTGTTCGTGTTTAGGACATTCATTCACTCATTTCCCCCAAGCCTCTAATATCGTAATAAATTATAGTCTGCCAGAACCAAATGTCGAATTGCCATGCTTGAGCGAAGGAAAAGAGTGCAAAGCATCTGCCGCCGCTATCGCAGTGTCCTTATGAGGTTCCAGAATCACAACAGGCTGCTGTTTGACACCAAACACCACGTTGCTTACTGCAGAAATGCCAAGGTGGGTTTGTTTCAAGATTCTCAGCAGGGTAAGATATTCATTCGCCTAGCGCGTAGAGAGTAGATTCATTTTGAATATTACATTATTATTATTATTATTAGTAGTAGTAGTAGTAGTAGTAGTAGTAGTAGTAGTAGTAGTAGTAGTAGTAGTAGTAGTAGTATTGTTATTATTATTTTTATATTATTATTATTATTATTATTATTATTATTATTATTATTATTATTATTATTATTATTATTATTATTATCATTATTATTATTAGTTGTTGTTGTTGTTGTTGTTGCTGATGTTTTCCTGTTATTGTTGTTGTTAAGCAACCGATTAATTCTCTAAAAAAAATATTCGTAATGTAATGACAAAAGTGAACTATATGTTTTTCCAAAGGAAAAAATAAATAGCCAGAAAATTCTACTTTATGTCACTGATAAATCGATTATTTCGTAGCCATTGTGTTCTGTTCTACGTTGTTATTTAAAAGAAAGATGATTTACTAGCCGAGATGAATGCCTATAATTATCAATAATTTATTGACCGCCACAGTCTCTCTTTGATATTCTTCTGGGTTCAAGCTATGCTTGGCAAATAAAGTCTACCTTTAAAGACGGACTAGATGTGATTTCCTCTTTAAGACATTGTACTTACTTTGTTTTTACGATTTTTATGTCACTATTCAGCCCCATTATGAGGCTTTTATATGTCACTATTGAGCCCTATTACGGGGAGAACACAGACAGATTGGAGCTGGGGAATAAAGGCTGGATTCTCTTTCTAATGCTCCACGGTGGGCTCAATCGCGTGTCAGTCACCTTCCGAGTCGAGTATATTAACCATTACGCTACCGCGGTCCACAAGACATTATTCATTACTCTCTTTCTATGCAGGCTGGAACGACCACTTGGCTAAGCTTCATTCTGAATGCTAATGGCATCACCTCAGAGAACATGAAAGCTGATGAAATCCACGAAGCTGCTATGAAGATATTTCCACCTCTTCCGTCAAAGTTGGCTTCAAAGGAAATGAAACATCACCACCTTTTGTTTACTTCTGTTAGACATCCTTTTACGAGGTCTGTTCATGGCTAAACGGTTTTTAAATTCCTCTTATTATCCTTTTGCATCTGACAAGTCACAACTCTTCCTATCTATGTTTCTTTTTGTGTTTTCTATTCTTAGTGCTCGGGCTCGATGATGGTAGTTTTCTTTGCCCGTCTCGGTGTCATGTTCACAAAATAAAAATTATATTAATAGGCAATGCTGTGATTCAACAAAGTGATTAAGTCTGATGAGGTTGAATGACGCTGACTAAAGAGAATTTGTAAGAGATATACAGGGAATGATACTTATATATACAATGGCCGTAATCCCTCTCGTAAGGGGGTGGTCGAGTCAAAGAATACACATTCACCTGCATTTGATACACCTTGATCACACACCTCTTTGCTTCTTGGGGATGTAAGGTTCACCCTTTCTCACCATCGTGCTTAGGTCACCCATGGTCAAAACAGGGAATGATAAGACTACAGTAGTGTTTTGAGCTAAATAAAAAAATCACTGATTTCTCCAAAATAATCAAAGTCTATATTATTAAAGGACTTAATGATTCATAATTTACATGGAAAAGCTATAACTAAGATAACACAGAATTGTATATGTGAATATATGAATGTAGTTACAGAAAACTGTTGCTGCTCAAGTATTTGTGTATTAGTGTTATGCGCACAATATTTGTCACTGCCGTCAAGATAATTTTGTTCTCAATATTTAAGAGACCATGCTCATGACAGCTATTTTCATCATGACCCTAAGGCCGCTTTCACACCAAAGTGGCACGTTGTACGTGGCATGCCACGTGCGACGTGCCACTTTGGTGTGAAAGCGCCTAAGCCAAGTACTCTTATTTGTGTAATTGCGATTATTGCTTTACCGAACACCTAATTAAGATTAAGAAAAGTACCCAATTCATATACATTTTCAGGCTAGTATCCGCGTACAGAGATAAAATACCGGAAAATTACAGAGAGGACATCCAACAAAAGATGATTTCCAAATACAGAAACAAGGCAATAGCATATGTAAGTTGTGTATTACACCCCTATTAAAGTTTGTTGAATGTAGATATTTCTAAGGACGCTAAGTGAGATGGGTTAATTAGCCTAAGAATAAAAATTAGTTTCCATGCATTCTACAAAATTATATTTCGGTTTTCAAGTCTTCAGTTATCAAATTTAGAATTTCACCATATAGGTCAACATGGCTCACCTGCTGAGTAAAAAAAAAAAAAAAAAGATATTCTATTACAGACAACATTCATTGGGATTCTGTGTCATATGTCCCTTGGCATTCAAAATTAGAGAAAGGTCTCACAGTGTGTACCATATTTGGACTATTATTCCCTCTTAATTGTAGTTCAACATTTATTTCGTCAGATGGACGATAAAACCAGGTCCCAAGATCCATCTCAACCATCTTTTAGAGAGTTTATTTTATATGTCAGTGAGGAGATTTTGGCATGTGACATCATGATCAACTCTGCGTGTCTCGACCAAGTGGACACTCACTGGCGACCATATTATGATCGCTGCGCTCCTTGTGATCTCCATTATGATATAATTGCAAAGGCAAGATGGATGTTGAAATCACCTGCAGTAGCAAATAATTAAAATTTTCCACATGTAAAATATTGTCGCTAAGTGAGATTCAAACCTGATCTCAAGTGAAAAGTAACAATTATTTTTCATTTCTGTTTATATGTTCTTGAGATGTCACTTCTTGAGTGTGCTGTGGTTGTCTCATAGTCTATTGACTCTTCAGTAAAAGAGATACATATAAATGTGCATAGTGAACCTTTACAGCAACACTGGAAATTTATAAAAGATGGCCATTTTTTTTTCAATGCTAGAGCTTCAAAACATTAAAAGTAATATCCATTATCAAACATTAAAGCTCATCTCTTTCATTTAGCCTCTCAAGTCCCACAGTGGAATCAGTTATCATTATGATCATTTTCTTTGCAGGTCGAAACCTTAAGCGATGACGAAAAATGTATCCGACAGATCTCTGGACTCTCCCCAGAGTTTGGTATGAACCCTAAGAATCAAACTCACAGGCATGCCAGCGCTGGACCTTCTTCCAAGAGCCTAGCTCAGATATATTTTTCCCACCTCACTCCTGAAGAAAAGCACAAGGTGTACGAAGCTTACTACTTTGATTTTATATTGTTCGGTTATGATCCTGTGGTTATAACCTGATTAATGTGAGGGTAATTGCCAGTAGTGCTAAGTGCCATAATATCATAGTAAAATATGAATTAGCAGAATTTGCTCAGTCGTCTGTTTAATTATTTAATATAAACTTAATCATATTATTTGATACGTTTTAATTGTATGTTACCAAGGCATATGATTTAGCTGTACCAGAAGAAAATATACTCCGTGAAAGGATTATATATATATATATATATATATATATATATATATATATATATATATATATATATATATATATATATATATATATATATATATATATATATATATATATATATATATATATATATATATATATATATATATATATATATATATATATATATATATATATATATATATATATTATATATATATATATATATATATATATATATATATATATATATATATATATATATAATAATAATAATAATAATAATAATAATAATAATAAAAGTCCATATTTGCATATTGTTTTTGAAGCTACTATCCTCAGAGTCGGCATCTTTTCCCACGTTCATGTGGAGCACATGAATCTCACAAACCTTATGGAGATAGTGCTAATTTTGGCTCAGATTTTTAGTGCCGGATGCCTTCCTGACATCAACCTTATCTTTTATCCGGGTTTGGAAGCACACCTCTAACTTGAATTGGCCTACTTCTGCGATGGCTAGACCTCCTTATATCTACTGTACTGAAATTTATTATAATTATTTTCTTATGACATTATCATTGTGTGGTGCTTTTGTGGTCAGTATGACAACAACCGTTTCCTTTTATCCGAGTTTTGGACCGATACGGAGGTGAAATTAAATGCACCATCATTTGCTGGATTCTGCAGTACTGATGTTTCTTGTATTGATGTCTTTTATATCACTTTATTATTGTGTACCTCTTTACTGCTCAGTATGACATCAACCCTCTCTACTGAACCGGGCTTGGGATCGGCGTTGTGTTGAGCTGACTCGCTGTCCCAGATGTTAGAATTTTCTTTATAGCTACTGAAATGTAGTTTATTGTAATTATTTGTATATGATTTTTGTCATTGGGTATGTCTTTTTATTTCTCAGTATGACATCAACCCTTTCCTTTAATCTGAGCTTGGGACCGACACTGAATAGAGCTGACTTGCTACCCCAGTGGCTGGACTTTTCCTTATAGCTACTGTACTGATAACTATTGGAGTGTTATTTAAAATGTTTTTGTCATTATGTGACTCTTCTCTGTTTACTGTATCAATAAGAAACTTCTTTGACATTGGGTTGGAAATGACGTGTCAATTTGCAGTTCCTTTTTTTTTTTCCGTGAAAACACCTCTCACTTTGCGTATTGAAATTCTCCCCGAATTTACAGAGTATTTGTTCGGCTTTTTGGCCGTAATTATTTTACTGGTAACAAATTCATTGAATGATTTAGTTGATTTTTATATGTCATGTACTACTTTTTTTTATTCGGCAAAGCAGATCATTTCATGGAATTCTGAGCCCCCCCTCCTTCAGTAAAGAGAATGGAATGTACATGTAACATGTCCATTCATTCATGCATATACAAAGGTCGCAATCCCCTTTGTGACAGGGGTTGGCCAAGTCAAAGCATATATACATTTACAGCCATTTTTTTTTTATAAAATGCTATCAATTTCCTCCCTTTTACTCTCACTCAGTCCACACTCACGCACATGTAGACACGCAGTTACTAGGGTTCTGGTTGGAACTTTCTTACTAGAGCTCCCTTGTGTGCCTTAACTCTTGGAGAGGCAAATGAGATGTGGGTGATTGCCCCTCGTTGCACACTGTGTAGTCAGCTTTTACTAAGCGAGGGGACTGAATCACTCCCTTCACAATTAACTCTTCGAGAGAGGAGAATGAGATGGAGTAAGTCCAAGTTCCCTCGTTCCGCCCAGTTTTGTCAAGTTTTACTATACGAAGGGAACACGTAGGCTGTATTCTTATTCCCAGCTCGAGGAGAAAGAGCAATAAATTGGAAAGACAGAAAAATATTTTATCATTTTGCAGTCTCTATATGACTTATTTAATTAATATAATACTGTAATGTATATGAATTCTTTGACTTTAGTGTGAAAATTGGTAGTTCTCAAAATAAGTGAAAATTTCTCTACACATCCCCCACCCTTTTTTTTAAATCAATGACTACCTGTTAATACTGCCTTGCATCCATATTGTATTTTGCTATTCAATATTTTATATGTCTTAACATTTACTACACAGTATCTGCAAGCTTATTACATTATTCTTGTAGTGTACAATGTGAATTGGGGACCACCGTAGCGTAACCGATAGAGTTTTCGATTCCAGAGGTGATGGACCCCAGTTCGAGCACACTGTGGGGCGTTAGGAAGACATCCAGCCTTCATTCCCCAGCTTCAGTCCATCTGTGTCCACCCTCAAGTGGGGACTAATAGTGACATATAAAACGTTAAAATAAAAATAAGAGAGTGAAAATCATAATCACTATTGCATAATAACCTCAAACATATACCATACCTTCGGAATCTGTAAAGAAGAGTAACCTCAGGGTGTTATAGGGTTATTCATATTTACAAGTCACTTGACTTAACCTAACCTAACCTAGTATAACTTAATTTACGGGGTTATTTATATATACCTGAGATTCTGAGTATTACTCCTTCTCACATTCTCACCATACGCCTGAGTAGATAGTTCTCTATCTGTCAGTCGGCAGACCATGTATGAAGCTCCTCCACTATCTTGGTCAGTCATGCGTTGCTTGAGCAACGAGGTTTTCTTCCTGTGTCTTTCTTTGCAAAATCCGTACTTTCTCTGGCTACTTGATATTTTAAACCATTTATATTTGTGATGCGGTGTGATATTGATCTTCATCTTCCTCTCATTAATCTCTTCTCATTTACTTTATATTTTCATCTTTCCTTCACATGGTATTGGAGGAGAAAAATACCATCTCCGTGTTCTCCTGCATGTCGTAATTTTTTTATTTTAATAGGGTCCAGCAAAAAGATTCTATATTCCCCTTATGTATGTACTTTCCGCAAAGAGGCAAGGTTTTTCTTTGACTCAGTTATCTAATCCAGAGTTAAATTACGGCTTTTAATTATAGATAAATTACTGAAACCTGATAGACAACTAAAGAGGTGCTTGATTACACAGTAAATACCAAACGGGTAATTGCAGTTAACAATTGGTGTTCAAGTGTACTTTACCTAATATTGTGTCACTTAAGTTGAACTCATTTTGACTTTTCTAGTTTTCATAAATTTTACTGTTATTTTGTTTTATACTCCTGCTATAGTAATAAAGGGAAATAAAATATTTAAACAATATAATGACATTTCTCCCTAATTAACTTTATGAAGGTGTGTTTTCCAGTTACCTTCGTTCGTTTGTGACATGAACGAAACATTTGTGAAAAAAGCAGTCTTATAAGTAAAAACCATTTAATTTTGACTTCAGTTGGTGCTTGCTTCTTGTGAGAGTAATGTGTGTGAGAACAGTACTTTAATAAGTTGAGAGGCGACTGTTGGTGAAAGGTATGGTTTCATACTCCATTTATGTTTTCCTGTCATTACTAAGTTCTCTTATATGGTAATTCGTTTATATTCAATTCCTGGTTGCATTTTGACTTTTAAATAATGAAATTTATTGTTATTAGTATTATTGGCCTTAGATTATGAGTTACCACTGTATTCCCGCCTCGAGTTGTGGATATTTGCATGTGGCTAGGTTAACTAAGCTTATATTCCCATTTTACAATGACACCGGTCAGTTGATCAAGACTGCAGTGAAAAGCAGCTACGTTAAATGTTTGCTTTTACTCTCCCCCCCCCCCACAAAGTAATAATTGACTTAATGATTTTCCAGTGATTTTTATATGCGTTTGCAACTGCTAAGACGTCTCTCGGTAGGTTAATACAAGGGGGGATTCCTAGTTCCCTCGCCCCGTCCACTTTTAGTTGCCTCTTAGGACATGCAGGGAATATGTTTGCGACTATTCTTTGATGTTGTGCCCGCCACCACAGGGCACTGCCCACTACTGCTATGAAATGTCTAAAATTAGGCACCTCAAACGCCATGGTTTGTCAGAGAAATTTATGCATTTTCAAATTAGTCTTTTTAAGGTTAGGCTCGGTTAGATTAGTTCATCTAGGATGAGCTAATCAAACCTCCTCGTTGGAAGTCTGTAAATAAGCATAAAGCACAGGTTAGGTTAAAATGGAAATGTATAAACTGCTCATGGGTTTTGGAGAAAAGTCTCCCTCATGTAGAATTATTAGACAGTCACCCAGCGTTCGCGCACAAGATTCTTAGATACAAAGGCCCAATTTCTTAAACAGTGCAAACCTAGGATACCATATTGTTAGTTAGTTAGACACACAAATGGATTTCATAAACGCATCTGACGCGGTTTTGTGTATGGTTAGGATCCCGCAAGGGATCCTAGCCATACACAGAACCTCGTCAGATGCGTTTATGAAACCCATTTGTGTGTATCTAGATAACTAACAACATGGTATCCTAGGTTTACACTTTTTAAGAAATCGGGCCAAAGTGTGTAGTTAGGTTATTAGATCATGTTAGACTACTCTGGATATTCCGAATAGAAAAACATACAGAAATCAGCGAATTCCAAAAGTGTCAGATAGCACAGTTCCACACGATAAGATAATATTGAGACAGTACAGGTATGTTGAATATTTGATTTCTCTTGCATATCCAACATTATATTTTACAATATAAGAAGGGAGGTACTTGAATATCCAAACGTTGGAAAGGGAAATAGTGGGCTGACCTCGCCTCCTCCGAGCTTAAGTAATATTTACGAGAGTAATTTGAAAATTTGGTGAGATATTTTTTCCTTGTGGGAGTCCTCATAATTATTATAACCATTTCGGATGAGGTTAGTACATTCGTAGAATCACTTACTGGTAACTGGGTTAGAGAGTAGGGGGTGAGGGCCTCCTGTTGCAACTGCTAGTTGGCAACTGATTTAGAGGGTAGGGGGGTGAGGACCTCCTGTTCCAACTGCTAGTTTTATGATGAAAGTAATTTGGTGATATTTTGTGATATGGGAGGGATCCTCATATTAATTGGATAGGTGTGTGGGGGGGGGGATCTCAAACTTCCGAACATGTGATTTGAAACAACCAATACATAAGTTTGTAAATAAAAAATAAAGTGTAGCCATAACGAAATTTTCATAACAGTTGGAAATGTTACTAGAATATTACCTATTACCAGTTAGACTGCACGTAATATGTGCACACTAGTTACATAATATTAAGTATGGTTGCTATGATTAAGTGCCTAAACTCAAAGCATGCATTTTCTATAGTTCATCACGACACTTTTTTCAAGTTAACCATCTCACATTACATAGTGTTATTGAGTTCAAAATCCATCATTTAGTGGTAGCTCTTAGCATTAATGTTGCGTTTAACATTTGCACTCAAGTTAGGTAATGTTAAATGTGGTTGCTAGGATGAATATTGGCCTTGCAAATAATGCACTCTTCACCTATCAATAACGACACTTTTTGACCAAACATCTCACCTGACCTAGTGTAGACATAAAGAGTTCCAGACTGCCGTTGTTACTATATGTGAGTGTAAGAATAGAAAATTTGAGTCTTATACTTCTTGTTTTATAGTCTGATGCAGTCGCCTACTTTCCAACACTGAAATTTGTATACAGTGAAGATTGTTTCATACAAGGATACTTAGTCAGTTGCTTCACTTCAAAGATAATTTTTTTTGCTTTTTTTGTTTTTGTTTGCTGTATTGGGTCAGTGGTAGAGTGTGTGAGTTTGGAACGACTAATGTGGATTCGACCCAACTGTGCCTTTATGCCCAGTCCCAGCCTGTGTCCATTCCCAGTCATATGGGGACTAGTTGTGAAATAAAACGGTGCATCTCATACATATATTCTCTACCATCACAGTAGCATTACATCGAGCAAATTATAATACTACATTATGATAAGTTTTGTATATAACATCTAGGTGATTATAGTGTTATAGTCCGAGAAATACTGTACCATGTCTTATAGGGTGAAGAAAACCAAACCCATAACTATGTACATTATAATCAGGCTCCAGTTTTCCTCATTTTATCAAATTTTAACCCAAACCTCGCTTGATGTCGCTAAAGGACATTATGCTGAAGTAAATTATACATCATTGTAAACCAGCTCGTATTTTTTTACTTACATCTCAGCCTCCTACGTGCAAAATTCTCACACATCCATTCCGTCGTCGTCTCCTGGACGTACTTCTAACTCAACACCCGAGTACTCCCCCCGCTGGCCATCCTCTTAGCAATTATCTTAATTGCCCATCCTCTCAGCAATTATCTTAATTGCCCATCCTCTCTTGAGATCTTCATTTGGCTAAGCCTCTTTGTTACATACACTCAACTTTCGTTCCCATACATCTTTTACTTTCATTCTCCTTGTTGGTAGCTATCTGATTGCATATCTTTTTCTCACTTGCATTTAATCCCCAACATTCAGTAGGTTTTCTGTTGAAGCACCTTTCCTCTCATACAACCCAAACTCAATCCATTTGGATATTGACCTCTTCCACAGTGCTCAGGGCTTCCTCCTTCAGCTTTGCTCCTCTTCCTTCTGGTTATTTCAATGCCCACATTACTATTTCCTGTTGTTTAGTTATCAAGAACTATCAACCTCTACAAGTATTGCATGCTTTCACCTCTAGCCTCACCATCTATACATACCTCAGCCTTTGGCTGTGTAGCAGAACATTTTCTCTATTCTGCTCCAGAGGAAATCTTTATATCCAACCAGTTGCATAGTTCTCTTCAGTATTTTTCCTCCCATCATATATATTATTGAACATCCCACTGCACCTGTGTACCTTATTGTGTTCCTAAATCATTAATACAGTATACAGATGCATACGTTTCTCATCAAATTTCTATCACATTTGTCTAGTACAATAAACTAATAATTGCTCAAGTCTTAGTGTAAACTATACATTATTTAGCCTTAATTGTACATCTCATTCTGAAATACCAACAAATAATGTACTAAGCCAATGTATGTCTGTTATTTTCTCGTCTTCAGGAACTGTATAATTTCCTCTGTTCCTTATACCTTTCAAGTTGTCTTTTTAAGCTCCCACCATCATTCGTCTGGACTTTAGAGGTAATGCATACCTCCTCTTTTAAGATGGGTTGTGTCTATTACTTAGTGTTGTGCCTTGTTTAAAATTTTATTCACCATTGCCTCACTTCGCTCCGAATAGTTTCATATACCCAAAGAGTACCTCTAAATACCTTCCAACCTACACCTGATACTCTGTTCGCCTAAATTTATATTACCCCATTCGTATCACATGGCAGGTATATTCACCTTTATTCATCATTTCATCTCTGTACCCTTATCCATTTCAACTTCTATTGATTGATAACTACTCTTGTTACTATGTTAGTAACTTATTTCCTGTCTTTCAGTAAAGATTGGCCAAAATTTTGAGACAAAAAATAGGATGCATATTTTTTACATACTAGAAAACAACTGAAGGAAAGTGCTAGGATGGGCTGACTGTTGAACCCTTGTTAACATGTTTCACTTGTTATAATTGTGGCCACCTTGCTAACATTAGTAGTATATTGCATCTGATTGCGTTTTGTCAAAGTATTATTTCTAAAGATTTAGCATACATTTTTCAAGTTGACCACCCTTTCTTCATTTTGAGCAGCACTGTTGTTGCATGACTGATTCATTACTGGTCTGTATTTAGGTCGTGTCCTCATGCTTTCTATGTTTCTTAAGGTATATAAGAGAAAGTCAATAATTTTGTATTTTCAGTATTGCAGATTCATTTTAGAAAAATCATTTCTATTTCTCCTTTGGTCAGAAGTGTTGTGAAATTTTATGAAAGATGGAGGCTAAAAATGCTCAACTTTTGCACTGTTGTTTTTGTTTTTCTAATAATCATTCAATCAGAGGGTTGTGTTGGGATATTATATTAGTCAAGCTATATTTAAAATATTCACGTATATAAGCTAGAAGTGAGGCCTCAAGTTTTCCTTTCCTGCCCGAACGTTTTCTATTCATAAAACTGTCTTGATAAGTGGTGAGAAGGGGCAAGAGAGGAAGAAACTTTATTTTTTATTCAGGCCTCCCAACTAATTTTCGTGGATTTTCTTTTAAAGGACAAACATGTACAAATATATTATTATTCTAAGCTCATATTAAACTTTGGTCTCTCAGTGATCATTCTAATACTTTAAGTCACTAGGCCTATTGGCAAAAGCTTTGAGACAATATCTCTTACAACTGTCTTTCCATCACCTTCACCATATCTAAAATAATCTAATATTTCTCTGATTATCATACTAAGACAAACTTCAACCACATAAGCCATCAACACAATATACATTTCCTGCGAGCTCTGTCGGAATGCCCAGAAGCAGATCGGCAATGGCCTTAATTAATGACTCAGGGCTGCTTGGCCACGCAGCTTAGGAAACCACATTATGTTGAGCTCTTATCCGAGTTCTTTAGCAACGAATCAATGTAAGTGATACAGTGATTTAATAAAAAAGTATATGATACAAACAAACATTAGTGCTATACAAGTATAATGAATAACGATAACAACAACACTCAAATACACTAATACCAAATTACATTGGGGCATTTATTCTGAATTTTCCTTTTAGTTTTGAAGCTGATCTTTGCAGCTGCTTCCTTTCTCTGAAATGCTCCTCTTTCTGTTGCTTGTAGCGGTCTGCGTTACGTCGTTCCTTGACGACGTAACTCATCTCTCGACTTCCAAAAGTATGATGCTTGACAGAGTCGGCAGAATGATCTTCCATGTTTAGCCGATCGGCCAAGGACATTCTAAAAAATTAATGTCAGCATGTTAAACACGGCTTTTTTTTAATATATACTTTAAGATACAATATTTAATAAAAAAAAATATATAAGGGTAAGTTAAATCTCTGATTCTGGTACAATATTTACCAAATTGTTCTATATACCAATATTTTGCAATAATAGACTATGAAGACAGTGCAATATAAAGTACACTGGAGTACCAGTTAAGTCCATAATCTCTGAATATGCATGGTTATGGAGTGATTAAGAGTAAAAGTGAGGATATTGGTAAAGGATTTGCCGGAAGAAAGATGGACCCGTTAGCCATAAGTGAAACAAAAGTGAATTTGTGTGTACTTTGACTCCACCACCCCCCTAACTAAGGGGACTGAGCCCTATATATATGTACAGTACCTGTATATAAATAATTTGGAAGCTAGAATATATAACAAATATTATTAAAGAGACAAAGTTAAAAGACAATTTATACTTACTTGCTCAGCTTTTTCTTCTTGGCCTTGAGATCAGAGAGAGAATCAGCGGCAGTGAAATTTAGTTTATCGGATCTATCTTGTTCCTTGGTATCGTCTTCCATTTTATCACCATCACTTTGTTTGGTCCCCATTTTAGATGACTTGTTTTTACTTTTGATATCCTCTTTCTTCTTCTTTAGTTTATCATTTTGTTCATTCTCTGTGTTGATGTTTTGCTGGAGTGAGAGATCACGACAAGAAATTATTACATCAGATTCAAATATTATGATGATATTAACTAGATACTGAGACATCTAAAATGCACCACTTCTGAGAAGCAAAACTTTTAATATCAACATTATGACAACGAACTGTTCCACAGCTATCATTTGAGATCAAATAAGTTTAAGGTCTAGAATAGACATAACTTCAGAAAATAATTCACAAATAATAATTCTAATATCTAAAAAGATGCTTGACAATGCATATATTTTTATTTTACTTTCATTTAAGGCTTACAGCAAAATCAAGCAGATGGATTACATATATTTTAATGCATACATTTATAAATTGATACTCCAGCACATTCATACTCGCCAGCAAACTTACCATTTCTGATTCATCTTCAGATTCGGAAAATATAGAATCTGAATCTGAGCTTTCTGGGCTACCCAAACCATCCTGAAAGAGAGAGTATATGATGTTAGTTCAGTACAATAGGGTTGTAATTTTTTTGCAGATAATACTAATGTGGGCATCATTTTATGTATCACAATTAGTCCCAATGAATGGGGGTGGACACAGAGAGGTTGGACAGGGGGATTAAGACTGGGTGCTCTTCCTAACATCCTGTGGTGGGCTTGTACCATTATCAGTCACCTCCCAACTCACTCGCACTACCACTGAGCCACCATGGCCCCCACAGATACTACTAATGTGATGTTTTAGAAATAGTTGTAAATTACAAAGAATTGACAAGCTCTATATTGTATGCAAATACAACAACAAAATTTTTTTTAATAAGTAAATATAAGTATATGAAAGATTTTTATATTGGAAAATGGAAATTGTCATATCCCACTGTAGCCAACTGGTGGTCACAAATGTATAAAAAGAACTTCATACAACATAAATAAATCACATAATTTGAAAATTACTTATGTACAGTAAATAGTAGAAAAGAGATTGAAAAATAGGACTTAAACAATGGAAAAAGAGATGGAAAAAATAAAGAGGACAAAGTGGAAAACAGATGCAAAAAGAAAAAACTTTTAAATACTTCAGTGGATCAAGACTTTTATTTACTTCACTGGATCAAGACTTTTAAATACTACAGTGGATCAAGACTTTTAAATAAGAGGAGTTAATCCTGAGCAAGAAGGAGTTACTACTGAAACTTGAGCCAAAAAATGAAATGACAGGATATTATGGTACTGAGATCATGAAGTAGTATAATGAAAGGGTGGAATGAGGAACCCTGTATTGAGAAAATTAATTTGTAATAGCAATCCCAGCTCTGACTCCTTATTGGGAGATTTTGACACTCGACACATCACAAAGATGCGAATGCCAAAGCTTTGGAAATATATATTCATGACATTGTCAGAGTGATACAGTAACGTAAACAAGGATTTGTCTAATTAGAACGAGAATTCATTAAGTATGCTAGTACTTCAGAATGTTTAATGCGAAACCCCCAAGAGATGGTGTGGATAGGAGAATATACTACAGATAATATATGTGATTTACCCACAAATTATACAGTATAAGTATATTGTTTAATTATATCTATATGCAAGAGCGACTGGGAATTCCCTCCTCTGTATTTACATCCCACATACAAGGGGGAATATGGCTTTGGCATATGAATGGATGGATATGCAAGAGACTAGAGTGGTAGATTTACTGGCACAAAGCAAGATAAACGAAGATATAATTAAAAAAGAAAAAACACAGCATGATGGTCAGACTACTTTATGGGCTCCATGTATAGTGTTCTTAAAAAGAAAAAACTTCCACCACTACAGATTATGGTGACAGACGGTAGTTCAAAAAGAATTATATCTTCATAGCAAAAGATAAGGTAAAAGCAGCATAAAAAGGCATAAACAGTATGTACGTAACTCAAACTGTGGCTATGACAATGACGCAACTTTGTTTTAGTCAAGTCTGTAGAACAAAATCACGATATTAAAAGAAGAAAACTTGAAGAAGCTTACAATATATAATAACATAGCTGAATAATGGAAAGCTATGTGTATTGGTATTGAAAATTTGAATGCGAAAGAATGCGAGATGTTTTGTAAAAGCCAAACTGATTGTAAGACATTTGTTAAAGATAGCACCTCTGTGAATATGTATAGATGACATTAACCAGCAAAGAATACCTGTATGACTGAAGAGCATATTTGGCGCTGAAAGTGGATGTAAGAAGTATAAAACTAGACAAAATTTGAAGGGATTTTTTTTCTTGCCATCCCTTAGAAGAGAAATCTGAGACTACAGAGGGCCAAGTTTAGTCAGTAGATGAAACAAAGTATTATATCCAACACAGATTTCGGATTCTGTGCTAAACGCTCAGTACTGTACAATACTTCATGCTTTTTTTCACAAATGTTAGCTATTAATAAATAACAGGAACTTATAACCATCAGAGATTATTGTTGATATGATGCTTAGGACTCTGCCATTCGCAATTCATTTACAAATACCTTGACATTTAATGCTTAATGATTCATCAGGATTTTAAAACAATATTAATAAAGTCTACACATTCTAAGAGGTTATGAAAATAACACTAAATCCATTAGGTATAACTTGTTTAAAAATGCTAAAGGAATGGAAACAAAATTCACTATGACTCACTCTTGCTCTTAGGTCTTCAAGCTCTTCTGCCTCCTCTAGTTGCTTTTGCTTCTGCTTCAACTTACTCATTCTATTGAGGGTGGGATTCACCAACCTATAAAATAGTCAACTTATGGTAAGCTACAAGATGGAAATACTTAAAAAAAAAAATAGTTTGGGTCTTGTACAGGAAAGAAACCCTTGGGTGGTCTAGCGTTATTTTATATTTACAAGACAAGTCACCATACCTAACCTAATAATTAATGAGGTAATATAACTTTACATGGAGTTCTGGAGTTACTCATCTTTGCAAGATCAGAAAACTTTATACATTTTCATAGGTTACCAATAGATTCTCAACTTTGACCCAAGGACTTTGTTAGGGGTACTATCAAAATACTAATATTACCATATTAAACAGCAAACTAATATACATATATGAAGTTCAATTTTCTTCTATGGTATTAGGCAATATTAAGAATAAAAATTAGTATATTATATACTACAATATATATGTTTACCTGAACGTTTCAGACTCTTTATCAATTTGGAAATCTGCATTTGCGAAGAGGTCACCAAATCTATCATCCTCCAAAAGACTTTGAGCATTTTCAACTCTCCTCTTTTTGATACCTTCGTTTTTGTCTTCTAACAAACGTTCATATAATTCGGTATTTACGCTGGGAAGATTCTGGAAATTACAAAGATCAATAGTGAAACATATAGATATTACATATAAATATTATGGACGGGGAGTGATGCTGTGTTTACAGGAAAGAGTGTGGGAATGATGCACATTTTACGTTTCCTTAGTGTATTAGACTATTCGAGTGATGAGGAAATATTGCTTCACCTTGCTATCTTTCGACTTCTAATCAAATCCTTCTTTCTTTCTCAAAAACTTAAAAACTACAGTAACATTTCACATTAAAACTACACTGTAAACTTGATCACTTTGCCTGCAGCTGTCTTACCAGGAAGTACTATACTTGGTACTGATTCCCTCAGTATATTTATGTACATCATATCCCAAAGGGGGACCACGGTAGTGTAGTGGTTAGAATACTCAAGTCAGGAGGTGAGACCCGTGATAGAGCTCACCGCGGAGCATTAGGAAGGGTATCCAGTGTTAATTCCACTGGTTCAACCTGTTGGTGTCCACCCCAATAGGGATTGTTAGTGACACTTAAAACAAAAAACAAACAATGTGGGTTTTGGTTATCTTAACCACTGCCACTTCTACTTTTAGTGCATTCAAAGCAATTCTTGAAATTAGGGGATGGTAGTTTTCCAATGTCTTTAATCACTTTCAAAGATATACAGGTCATATAACGGAGATTTTCATCCCCTCAATTAGGAGATAAGACTTTTTTTTTAAATAATAGCGTCTCAAAGCAGAAATTCTGTATGGTCTTTATATAAAAAAAAAAAAAAATAAAATAATAGCAAATACTATACATATATTTTGATGGATGGAGCTTCAAAAGCCTCCTTGAATAAGAGTAGCTAATGTTATCTGAAAAAAATGTATTATACAGTAATGATGATATAGTATTGCATCAAAAAACTAATGCACCATTCTTGTATTTTATAACTGGTAAATTTAAGATTCGTATGCAATTTAAAAATCTAATTTCAGTATGATGCCACATTCTGTAGAAGAGTGGCTGGAGTACAGTATTCATCTCGGGAAGTGACAAACCCAAGACTAAGTGCTCCACATGGCTTTAGGAAGGGCATCCAACCTAACTTCCCCAGTTTCAATCTGTCAATCCATCCCCATAATGGGGATTCACTGTGACACTAAAAACTGCAAACATCATCATCCTGAAAACAGCATGGTGGCCACAATGGAAAAAAGGGAGGCAGAGAGCTGTGACACGAAGAATAATCTAAGGAGGGATGGAATTGCATTTTGCTACCCTATCCCTTTTAGGTCCACTATACCAATACAAGGAATAAAGGTTTTGTATTGCTCCCCCTACAAGGAATATTTTGTTTTAATTCTTTACTGCTTTATGTTACTAATAATCCCTATGTTGGTGATGGATACATACAGGTTGGAGTTTGGGAATTCAGGCTGGATGCCCTTCCTAACACCTCTCGGTGGGCTTGAACACGGGTTTTCAATACCCGTGTCGAGCGCTCTACCCGATATGCTATAGCAGTCCCTACTGTAAGAAATACAATATCTAATAAATATAGCAAAATAGAGAAACAAGACAAACAAAGCAAAATGATCTACCTTTTTCTTAATGCCTCGCTGATTCTGCTCCAATATCTTTTGTCTTAATTTGCGTTTCATAAATTCATCATAGTTAAATGGATTGGCAATGAGTTTTGCCTTACTGTACAAACGAGCATCCATGTAATAGCCATGCATCACAGCCCGTAAAACATTACTGCCTGAAAGTTTGGGTTATTATTTTAGAAATCAAGAAACCGTTTCAAAATTCTATCAAAATTCATATAATCATTTCAATCATGCATAAATACTAATGACACTAATTTACATTTAATAATATTTTTCGATTGTTTTTAGTTTTCTTATCTATCTCAAATGGAACTTTACCAATTAGATCCTCAAGTCCTAACTGTTTTAATTCTTCTGCCGTAACAAATTTATAATCATCATACTGAGTCGGAATATCTTCCTCTTCCAATTCTTCAATTAATGCATCCAGATGTGCACACCATTTAGGAGCTGGACCTAAACTCTGCAAAAAATAAATTCCCTTACTGTATGTTTCATCAAGAAGAACTCTTAATATAATTGCAAACTTTACCACATCATCTAAACCAATATTCATATAAGTTAGTGCTTAAAGCAATCAACTTAAGTTATTAAAATTTCATACTTGTGCATCTAATGCACTAAAGCTTCACATACCGGTAAGAAATACGACTGCATCTTTGTGTCCTCAGTTGCTAAGAAGATCATCCCAGAATTTGGAACCACACAAAGATCATTAAAGTCTACCGTTGATTCAATACTAGTGTGGGGAGACCCCTGTAATGCAAAGGCTGTTATTAACATACAAAAGATCTTGGCTTCCAATCACTGTATATTAAGAAACGTTCCAGTGTTATAAACCGTATTAGCTTTAGTTATTATGTATTATTGCAATGATTAAAAGCTCATTCTGTATTTAGTAGTAGAGTAATTTAATAATTTGATATATTCCCAAACATGAATAATAATATTATCACTTACATTTTCTTTGTCCCATATTTTAACCACCTTAGGAGACATTGATAAGACCATCCTAGATGAACTGTGAAATTCTAGATCAGTTATGGGAAAGCCATCATAATGATCTTTCACCAACATTGGCTTATCAGATCGAATATCATATAAAAGGACCTGAAATATAGCAAGAATTTAAATCCAATAACCATACTTCTGTAAAACAATCACAATTTTAAATATGATACATAACTTTCAATCTCAATAATATTTTTTTGTCAACATGATGCCATGTCCTACTGTAACCATCAGGGTGGTACAACTGAACAAAACTGTGAAGCAGCAGGGCAGAAAAACACTTCAGTGGGAAAGTGGCTGCTAAGCTAGTTCTCAGTTCACCTATCAATTTCGTTAACTCTTACAAAATACAGGGAGTGTGGGAGCAGTATTCTCTGGGCGTGAAAATGATGAATAGGATAAAGACTGAGTATGTTAGAAAGACAGTGCAGGTAGGACAATTTAAGGATATGGCAAGAGGCAAGACCGATGTGGTTCGGGCATGTGTGAGGAGGGATGAGGGGTAGTTGGGAGAAGGATGTTAAGGATGAAGATGCCAAGTGGGTGGGGGAGAGGTATAACAAAGACGAGGTTTATGGATGTAAGAGAAGACCTGAAGGTGTGTGGTGACCCTTAATGGGAAAAGCCCCCCCAAAAAAATTTCCCCCTCCACCAGAATACAGAAGCTTTATTACAGTCACTTATTCACAAAGCAAAGTAAATGATATTTATAACTGGACAAGAATATAATGTAGTTGAAGGTAAGGTAAACAGATTTCTGCACTCATATTCTGTGACATATAAGGGGACTTAAAAGTTGAGGTAAATAGGGGGCTAGCAAGCCATCTATCAGTATTGTGCCCACCCTCTTT
Organism: Halocaridina rubra; assembly: GCA_037179515.1. Classification (NCBI taxonomy): domain Eukaryota; kingdom Metazoa; phylum Arthropoda; class Malacostraca; order Decapoda; family Atyidae; genus Halocaridina; species Halocaridina rubra. The sequence goes on along the minus strand of JAXCGZ010017083.1, from coordinate 80,852 downwards.
GCATTGACAGAATATGGTGTTAAGTTTGAAAGAAAATGTCAGTTTATTAAAACTAATAAAAACCATTTTATTTCTTGCATTCATGGTATCCATTAACTGTCTTCATGCATTAGGAAGATCCCATGTTACTTGTTATTTTGTGTCTATTACTCCCTATTCGAACAGGGGTGGACACAGACAGGTTAGAAATGGGGAATTCCCCATAATGGCTCCATAATGACCATTAAGGGGAAAAGGAGCATTTAAAGGGGAAGCCCCTTGCCATTTAGGAATAGTCTGCTGCCTTCAGTGTGACTACTCCCCATATGACTGGAACTTTTCTGTAAAAATAAGAATGTAGGAGATATCAATACTAAAACGACTGTTATTTTTTTTTATCTACTTACCTGTCCAGTTTGCGTACCGACACCTAAGGTCAGAGCATCATTAAAAGCTAAGGCTGTGATTCCATACTTCTTAGCTGAAGTGTAGCTCTGTGACCTGCAAATAAAAATAACTGACTGAAGTCAATTTTTACAATATATTCTACCCATATTAAAAATTCAAATTGTGATATGAACTCTTATTTTGCAAATTTACTTCTTTTCATTTATCTTCAAATTTTCACAAAGTATGAATACAAGGTTTAGGTGATGAACAATGACAGTAAGTGGGAATCGATATTCTGTGAACAGAGCCAGATTAGTTGTTTGGACACCTAGGAAGGATGGATGAAGAGGATTTATAGTTCAGGAGCTACTAGGTATATGACACTGGGGTAGGCCATAAAATAATTAAGAAAGGATTGTGTAGTCTTGGTCAGAAGAGACCTAAGCATCCCAGAGGGTAAAGGGTGTACAAATTTATTTACAATCTCCCTTGACAAACCTCAATAAGCAATATTAAGCCCTCAAGATGAAGCCACGATAACTCGAGAAAGCTGGGACCCAGTTATAGAATTTAAGCTTTGGCTTTATCATGTTCATCATATCTGTCATGCATAAATGTTGTTATTGGTTGCCAATTTTCACTATTAATCAGCATTATGGCAGTGGATGTAGACAAGGTTGGGGCTGGGGAATTAAGGCCGAATGCCCCTTTTAACGCCCCAAGAGGACTCAATCGCGGGTCTGTCTCTTCCCAAGTTGAAAGCTCTAAACAATGTGCTACCCCAGTGTCCAGTTGACATGCATAAACGTGTGACAAAATTTTTTGTAGGTAGATGAAAATTAATATTGTTTATTGTGCCTCTTTAATTCCTTTTGTTCCAGCTACTAAGTTCATGATCATGTTAATAGAATGCAGTATGTATGGAAGTATAACAATTACCATAGAAATATGTACCTTAAAGCTTAGGGCTGGACTGAATTTGAGACTATCACAGAGTGTCATTATTAAAATGTCGATGAAAGTATTGTGCGTGTATGTCTTCAGTGTTTATGCAACTCAGAATTTCTCCCTGATTGTTAATATTGAAATGGTCCTTAGATGTAATGTAGATTATTACTTCAATTATTCAATACCAAGGCACTGTTACTCTGAAAACTTGCAATGGTCTTAATATAGTGCAGTGACAATATAACAATGAAAAGGATGAAAAATAATACCAAGGGGGATGAGTTTTCAGTTTTTGCTCAACAGCATGAGTTCTTAACCCAGGAAATAAAATCCACAAAGGAAGAACAAAAATTATGCCAATATATATAAAGGCATTTGCCGTGGCAAGCAGAAAAAATTTTTCAATACAGTAGTACTGTATATTCACATACTGAATATTGTCTGTTGACATATGCATTGCGCAATCCAAAATTCCAATTCTGTGTCTTGATCTAGGGTCCCAAGCTTCAATACGGCCATCTTCCGTTCCACAAGCAAACATGTAATGAACTCTATTAAACTCGCATTTATTAATTCCTGGGGCATCTGTCTGGAGAGAGTTCAGGAACCGGCCTTGATTAAGGTTTACACGATAAATTTCGCTCCTGCAAGAACGAGGATGCATTTTTTTTAGATACAAGCATTGTAAAATTTGTTCTAGGAAATATCTGAAATTTATACATTTGTGGTATATAAAACATCTAAAATTACAGATTATTATTATTATTTAAAAAGATTTCCGAATGTGCAGTAAATCAAGTCAAAAATTAATACTACACGTTGGTGTAAGTAGGTCTCTAGTTTTTTTATCCAAAGTTGAAGCCATGATGATTTCTTAACATATTTGATGATTCCTTAACATATTATGGTACTCTGATAAGTACTGTGTAACTTGACATTACAAAGCTAAATACAGTACATGTAAGTTTAGGAATGTATAAATATACACAAAATAACTTACCCAGATGCACAAATATACAGATCACAGGAGGGATAATGATAAGCCAAATCTCTCCCAAACTTGGGAATACGAGTCCTAAACCATCTCCCACCTTTATAGTGGAATTCAACGTATCTGTCATCTTGGAGAAAAACCAGCTGAAAAACAATATCTTTAGTTTAATCATTCAAGAAGCAACATATGACCCAAAAGATTATAAATAACAAAATATTACTTGAGGTCAGGCAGTATTATATTAATACTAAGTGTTTAAATAGGAATAATGATAATTTAATTCAGTACTCTGTTACCCAGCCTAGCTGATTGTGGCTGTTGTATGCTAACTTTCACTGGTAAAAGGCTTATCAACACTTTGGATGTAGGTGATTGACTTGTGTAAGCATTTTTGGTAGTTCAGTTGATTAATTTTCGAGAATACATCCCAAAATCAAGAGCACTCCACACAGACCCCAAGTCTTTAGAGCAGATTTCAAAAGTTTGAGTATACTGTATTTAAAAACTAAGGCATTTATCAAACTTGTATTGATTTATCAAGCCCCAAAAGATAGGTTCAGGAAGTCTGACTACTGTTGGGTAGGAGTTTTAGGATCATCAAATTTTCTGATGTATTCTAATTGCATCAGAGGAGAGCCTTTGATGTTTATCATTAGTAAATATGAGAGCAGAAATAATTATCTCTACTATCATGAAGTAATAACAATAATATATCCATTCACTCAATATAAATTATATAATAAAAAAGCATTAATTATATCTTGAATGGCACCTAATAAGGTTTTCAATCAGACAATTAGGATCTTTACCTTGCTGTAATCATCTGAGAGAATATCAAACTGAACCACCTCAGAATCAAGGCCTCTCTCAAACTTTAACGACAGTGCAGCCACCTCATAACACCTTACTCTGGGCTTGTACGTCCCTGTAGCAATAACGCATCGACCGTCAGGTGTGCAACGGATACAGTTGCTAATGTCTGGCATAGAGAAATCTTGAAGCAACTCTATCCTACGTCGAATATCTGTCGAGTAATTGGATGAATCAAAAGAACTGAAACAGAACACTGATTACTAATTAAAATATAAGTACAGTAAAGAATAATTATCTTAACCCTAATTTTGCAGTTGTTAAAATTAAATTAAGTAATGTAATCAGATATTATGTAATAATGCTCAGTCATATACTTAAATTTAAACTTTACTATTACTTACCAACATCCCTCTTTGATAACTGTCGTTTCTTCCTGTTAGTAAGCCACTGAAACGGAGAATAATTTAAAAATATTAATAGAGTTTGTTGTTCCCTTAGCATGGTATTATTTAACCTTGTAAATGTATCCAGTACATACTATACAGGAGGTCCGCGGTTTACAATGTACTTGAGCTGTGATGTTTCATGTTTACAACACATCTCCCATTAATTATTTTGCTTCTTTTTTTAAATTTTTTAGCCAGTATTATGTCTCCCAACCGTAAAGAAGACTCTTTTGATGTCAAAAAAAGGAAAGTCATCACCATGAAGTGAAAGTAGAGATAGTGAAATGCATGGAAAAGGGAAAACTTTACTACTGCATTAGTATAGGTGCTTATTTAGATGTGTTCCGATTTACACTGAAATTCGAGTTAGATCACTTTTCAGGAACGTAACTCTGATGTAAATCAAGGCCCCTTTGTATTCTCATTATCTAATTTTTTTTTTATAACAAATTCGTAAAAGATTTACAAACATACAAATTCAGAGAAAGACGTGAAACATTTTCAGATTTCTATGCGAAAAGAGGAAAAAACATTTTGACGAAAGAAACATAATTAGTTATTGATAACTATTTTTGGTATTAGAGAAGGGGATTATTCTTACATTAATAAAATCGCATTTTTCTGATAGTTTTCGTTGTGATATAAACGAATTCGAACTCCATTTCTGGCGCAAACAACATTTGTTTCCCTAAGGGTGGTCCCGGGGTCGTAGCACCCTAGTTAAGGGAAATATAACCCTATGGGGGTCCGAGGGTGAAGCCCCCAGTTAGGCCAAATGCGTTCCCCTAGGATAGGTTAAGTTTGGTTAGGTTAGGACACCAAAAATTTGTTTTGCGCCAGATATGGCGTCCAGATTCGTTTATTCAACAACGAGAACTATCAGAAAAAGGCAGTTTTATTATTGCAAGAGAATAATCCCCTCTTCTAAAAATTTACCCAATGTTTTTTAACAGTTACTGGTGGTCACGAGTAGATCTCTCATATCAGTCATGTAGTTTGTATTCACAATTATTGACTGCTGCTCGTCAGGTCTATGAAGGTTACCATTGCAGTAAGGGGTGGCTTGTGATCTCTCCATTAAAAGTGATTTTCATGAAATTCCTTGTAATATTAGTTCATACTCCGTTAAGAAACGAGTTTAAATTAAAATTGTTAATTTTAGTTGCTTTAGCTATTTTTCAATGTTTCGAATTGCCACTTTGCTCATGGGGTGTGAAAGTAAACATTTACCCTGACAAAGAATATACTGAATGGCAAGATGGTGCCTCAACCAGATGTATATTACCGTAATTCCTCTTGGAAAACTGCCATTCATAGAACGATATGTCTCGCATTGCTATTAAAATGAGGCAATATATTTTGCCCAGAGTATTCACGTGTAATTATATGAACTAGTTGGGGCGTAGTGCTAAAATGCAAAATAGTGATAAATTCCTATTTACATATGTGTTTCAGCAATTTTCCCGTTACTTACATCTGGGAGTGATTTTCCAGCGCTCAAATTGTACACTTTGACATTATTCCTGCCTTCTAATGCCTTCATTGTCACTAATAATATAGCTTATTATAGCATTATACTTATACACATGCGTTTGTTGTTGTGATCAGGCTAAGACGATGTGTGGAGGGAAAGCCTTTACTTCGGCTCCTCTTTTTCTTTAATATCCCTGCGTTTTTATCAGCTCCTTTTTTTAATCCAGTGTTTTTTCCCTCAGGGTTACTCCCAAGAAGCATATCATATCGGTGATTTCTTATGCAATTTATTTCTACATTGCCATTTCTATGCATCCCTATGCTTGTTCTCTGGGTTTTTTTTTGCATGGTTTTTCATCACAGTTTTTAAGTGGATGGCTCCCCGTTAGGGCAGCATAGCCAATATGGTTCCAAGTACACTTATAGCACCCATCGGTACTCTTCCAATATGTCCTCTACTGACTATCTATGATCTATCATTGTAGGCTAGGTTAGGTTAGATTGCTAGTTTTGCTAGTTAAATAGAAAGACCTTGATAGATCACATATTGGAAGAGCGCCAATATGCTTTCCCTTTGCCTTTCCCTTATTTTTATCATGTGCATTTAAGATTAATATTTGTCATAGTGAATATACTTTTCTCGATGGATACAATGTTCTAGCACCTAGAATTTGATTTGCAGCATAATAAACCCCGATATCTTATTTTTCTCTCATATTGAATTATATTTTTTAACCGAGACCACCACTGGCCAAACGGAGCTAGAGATATAATAAAAGTTTCACTTAGTGTGAGTGAAATTATGGAATGGGTTAAAGGGAAGATTTTCGCAGCACGTGTTTGAGCAGAAAAAAATAAATTTATATAAATGGCAAATTTTATTTAATTCCTTAGAATTGCGGGTAGTTCAGTGTTTTTCAAGTTTGGTTTCTTATGAAGATCGTATTACATCTTTAAGGGCGGTTTACACGGTCAAACGGTTCGTCGAACGCGGTTCGACAGACAAGTGTTTGAAGTTATGTTCGAACGTGTGAACGGGGTACTTGGTTGTCGAACACGGAACGTGTTCGACAACCAAATACCCCGTTCACACGTTCGAACATCATTTCAAACACTTGTCTGTCGAACCGCGTTCGACGAACCGTTTGACCGTGCAAACCCCCCTTTAAGCGTTAGTGTTTGCATCGGTTAGTGGATTTATTGAGCCCGTTTATCCATTTTTCTACTACTAAACTTTTGATATTTTTCAATAACCAATACGAGCATGATTTCTCATAAAAAATAGTAGTGCCATTATTGAGTCGTGTAGAGCTCTCATTGTTCCGGTTTTACGTCACGGACTCCCTTTTCAACCAAGGGCTAGGACGGTTGCCTTCTTGCGAAGGGCTTGTTTTGGCAGATGTAATCCTTACCCTGAGTGCATGCCCTTGCTAACCTCAGACCGTGACGGGGCGCGAACCCTCGCCCTGACGCCTCAGAGTCGCGGGCTCTCATTGTAAGGATCAAATAGTGTGTATATTTTTTTTTAATCATACTGTTGTTGTTGTTGTTTGATTAATTTATTGCACACAACAGCATTTGTCAAGTACATAAATCAATAGCTATTGTAAACAAATATTTATATAAAGGAATAAAGTCTTTGGAAGACGTGCCAAACAGACACATGAACTCAAAATGGAGAAGATGCAAAGATAATACACTTAGAGAAGAGACACTAAATCGTGACACCGTTAGTAACCAATAACAATATCGACATCAATCAGTCGTCGCGTCCCATCGCATTCTTGATCTGTGTTTCCGTACTGTTCTAGGTAAAAAAAAAAAACCTCAAGAAATTATGGTATATTGTTACTTTTCACCCCCAACAAAGAATAAAAAAGATTATGAAATTTTTAATATTAGATTAGGTAGCTTTATCATAAGCATTGTAACCCCTGGTTAGTAACTGAAAACGTGATTAGGTAAAGAAATATATTGTATAATATAAATTTTTAAAGATTTTATACTTTACACAGATAATTACTACTTAAGTTCACATGACCATTCGCTTTAAGTTCAGGCTAGTGACAAAATTGTACTGAGTCTAAATCTTACCATAAAGGTACAAAGGATATACTGTTATTGAATCAAAATTAAACAGACAACTTTATACAAAGACCACAAGATCTGAGTGTCAACCCATCCAGTGAGGGTTGGTAAGATAAGATTTTGCCATTTATTTGCCACTTGGTTAGTGACAATAGTATACTGATAGAGTAAATGTTAACTTCCACAACCCCAACGAGATGTTAAAACATTGGAAAAAGTATATAAGACACTTGTTAAATCAGTATATCATTTAACTATTTTCTCAATTGGAGATGAACTAATTCAGCCAAGCCTAAATTAATATAGTAATTAATTATATGACATTTTTTCGTATCTGGAGGTATGAGAATTAAAATTTCCCATACATATGTAGTCCAGCCTTTAGGTTTCCCACTTACATTATGCTTTATTAGTGTGCATCCACTATTACTTGTAAGCCAGTTCATGCTTATTGTGCAGCCAATTAGCTTCCAGTTAACTTTCTTGCCTCATGAGTTCATCCCATGTCTTGTTAGTTCCAAAATGCTTCTTTAGCTAGTGGTTGTAATTTTCTTTGCTCTGGTACCATCATTGCATCCTTACTGAGTGATAGTATTTGGTGTACAGCGTGGTAAATAACATTTTACTGGGGGAAAAGACGACTACTACTACTACTACTTGATGAAGATTGTCACTAATATATTGTAATTATTGTGATGTATTGAGAGGTTGTCATCTGTATATAAGAATGAGATTGGAAGAGGATTTTTTGGTCTACAATACTTTTGTATCACTACTCCACACTGCTCAAGAAATTTTTTCCATCTTTCTTAATAGATTGTTTATTCCAGACGTTTCTTATAGTCATTGCCTAGTTTTTGTAATGATAATGATTAGACTTGAAAATACTACATAAATGCAAAAATTCTAGTTGTCTTTAAAATATTTTATGATATACTATTAATCCTATTTTGTATTTGTTGGTGTTTTCAAAGACTAGGATGCCATATCATCTCAGAATAACAGAAAATGAGGTGCGAGCAGAGTTGGAGCAGATGGGGTTTACAAATGTTCCAGATGACATGGTCGAGTCTTTTCGAAAAGGTTAGTATTATGTGCTTTTGTACATTCTACAATTTTAGAACTTATTTTATGATGCGATTAATATTTTGTGTAGTGTTATAGACAGTCACGCTTTCTTGACATCCAAAGAAGCATTGCAGACATTTGGGCTTTTTTCTCGAAACAACCAGTGTTTTCCACTTGTGGCACGTTATATGTTCCATTCATGTATTTCACAAGTAAAATTGAAGTACTTTCATTTTTAAACATTAGTTAATCATATTCGATACTCTGGTACTGTACTTGGTGTTTTCTAACTGTATTGCATGCTCTTGTTTTGAAGATTTTTTTTTTATGTAAGAGGTTAACTACATTTGAAAAAATTCAGCTTAATATATTGAGACACTAAAGGGATAACGCACGTGTTGAATGCATTTATTCACTTTAAATGAAAACTATGCATGTACAGGAAAACCTGAATTATTTACCACAGACTGCCTATTGTGAGGAGTTGCAGCAGTGAAAAATTATACTGTATAGTAAATGTAATGTAAATTCACCATAACTCTAATGTCATTGCTCTGAGAGAGAGAGAGAGTGAGTTTGAATTTTGTCGCTGTTATTGGTGCACACATTTTGAAAATATTTAAAACCTTTTAATGCAAAAATGTCTTTAGCAATTGTTGTCATAAGAATATTCCTTATATGTTACAAAATAGTCCAAAAATATACACAATTAATCTTTTCTGTAAATCTAATTTTGTGCTACAGATTTGCTTAAAATGATAAAGAGTGATCTAAAGAAGCTTAAGAAAGACAGAGAGAAAGGGCAGAGCAGAGAGGATAGCAGTTTTCTTTCAAATGGACCACAGCCTGTTAGGAGGAGTGACATTTTTCCAGAGACTTCAACACCATTATTAGTGGGACCAACGACTTCAGTTTCAAAGAAGTAGGTATACTATAGTTTACTTTCTCACAAGTACTGTATGTGTTAAAGGGATGTTTCTTTTTCATTTATGTGTATTAAAATTCACATAATAATTTTCCTCCATCATACCAGATTTCAGCTCTTCTTAGAATTGGTATTACGACTTGAAATTATATTACTGCAAATAACTCCTTTATTGCATATGCTCCAGCTGACATCTGATCTTCTTAAAGAGCGAAATATTGCATGAGAATTTTTCGGGTGATATCATGTGAAAATATATAGTGATCTTACTCCTTTGTGGAATGACTCATAATTATATAAAAAAAATTATAAAGCACCTTAATAAGCCTGTACAGTAAATGTTCCAGTATTTTAATAACAAAATACAATATGGCTTGGCTAAGGTAGTGATCACTGTCTAATAAGGATGTTAATAAAATATATTTTAGCACCCAGTGAAAGAAACATATTGAATACTGGCTTGAACTGGATCATCCAGTATTGGGAGAGAGACGCAAACTGCGGTATTTTAACGTAGGGTACACCTGCATTTGCCTAAAAGATTCAGTTATTGATAATGAGATGCACAAATGGAATAACACTTAAATAGATTTATAACTGTCTTTGATACTTTGAGGTGTTAAATGGTTAAACTGTATAGGGTTTTGATAATAAAAAACAGAGCTTTGACTGTAATAGATAATTATATTTTAAACTTTTTAAGTAGTGTATTTTCGACCTGACTGATTTTGATAACAATACTAGAGTGATAACATTATTTGCGATTATAAGAAGTGGATCATACTGTATTTGGGTTGTTTTGTGGATGCAATTGGCTTTGTTCCACCGCATTATTCTAAATTATGGAGTATGTGTTAGGCAGTAGCATCACACAGGCTTAGCACATGAATTTTTCTATTGATGTTCTTTTTTTTTTTTTAGTTAGTGTCCTTTCATATGCTCAAAATTTGGTAACCCTGGTCCAAAATAGTGTTAGTATCAGGGTTCCCAGATGTTTAAACATAAGAAAGGGTGCACTATAAAAAAAGGACATTTATGAAGAAAAACTTGCCAAATCTGGCAACCCTGTCACATCCTTACATTTTTGTGTAGATAATTCCTATATGGTGTTTGATGAAGCACATATCTCTCCCTCTACTTGTGATCTTGGAAGTCCCACCCTGCACATCTCTTTCTTATTTCATATACTGGTTTTCTTTATAGACAAATTTGTTGACATATCTACTCCCTTTTACACCTTCCACAGTCATCTTTATTTTCCTTTTTTTTTTACCTAATTTTTTTTTTAATAATTTTATATCCATGCTATACTTCTTAAGGGCAAAAACAAGTGCCCGTAAAATATTGTGTAAGGGAGAATAATGATGCTTTAAATATGTTGTGAATATTTGTGCTTGTCATGGCTGGGTTTTATGAATTTCATGTATACAATTTTAAGATATGATGGCTAAGTTAGGAGAAGGTTGGAGCAATGCAAAGAGAAATAAATTCTTATTTTGTTTTTTCCTGAGCTGTGGAGCAACTAGTACTTGCCCTTATTACGATTCTACATATAAAATGGTACCCATGACACCTGCAAAATTGCCCACCACATGAGGATTGGTTTTACACACTCCATATCCTTAAATAACATTTTGGGGAGTTGAACTTAGATCTTCATGAGTGTTAACAGGGTGCCATACTCACTAAGTAATTGAATGGTGGTAGATACCAAAGTGGGTAAAATATTCTGCCAAGCTTAGAATGTTGTGAAGAACTAAATAATTACATATGTGGAACTTTTGAGTTAATATTGTAATGTACAGTGCTTTTGCATGATGTAATGTAGCAAGATGTGTTTTCCTCACATATTCCTCTTATAAAGTGCTCTATGAAAACCAGAAGGGCAGAATTACATCAACCCATTGCTGTTACTTTTTGTCGACATGAAAGTGTGAAATATTTGTAGTTTTATTTTATTGCCTAATATATTTTTAGCATCTCGGACATAGAAAATCGTTTTATGTCTTTTCTCGGTAGTTTAATGAGCCAAATATCACATGCATATTGATTCTCCAGTTCTACACCAACTGCTTTTGCAGACTACCTGGTGCTTGGCATAGTGAAGGTGAAAGTGGCTACTCGGACAAAGAAAGTGTGCCTTCTCACTCATCGTATGATGCAGAAGAAGAAGAATCTGATTTAACGAGTGATAATGTAAAGAAACCTCCAAATGCAAATGTTTGTGAAAGGGACACTCATTCTACTGCTCTGAGTAAGCAAGCTACTAAAGTAGTTGAAGTGAAAGAAAGAGATAAACTTGCCACGAATGGTACCGTTCAAAAGCCTTCTTCTAGTAAGGAAAAGGATAAAACTAGTACTCTGAAACGTCGTATTTTCAAACCTAAAAGTAAGTGGCATATTGAATATATCTTAATTTTTTACATACTGCATTTTATATAAATGAGAATTTTAGAAATGGTGAAACCCAAATATATACTGTATTTGTCTAAAACTTTTACCTAAAATTTGATAATTCATTAAGTCTGTTTGTATATAAAAGCCATAATCCCCCTTATTTTAGGGGTGACTGAGTCAAGGCAAACAACTTGACTCTTTGTGAGAGGAAAAAACAAATAAGGGGGATTCCCAGTCCCTTTGCTCTGCCTCATATAAATTGACTTATATAACATGCAAAGGAAGACAAAGGAGGTATTGTTGCCTCTTCCAAGTGGGAGTAATTCATAAAGTAATGATTTTTTTTTACATAGTTGTTGATAACTATAAGTATTTAGAATTTTTATCATTTTCGCAGAGACCTTACCATCGTACCCTAGCCGCAACGATCCTGTATCTCTGTATCATTACTATAGAGCTCACTGGGACAAGCATAAAGTGCCTGGTGAAGATCCTCGTTCCAAACTGCGCTGGGAAGTGCGAACAAAATTATTCTATTCCTCCTGACAGAGGTTTGTTTATATTCATTGTAGCTTGATTTATATCTCGATAATATGTAAATGTAAATTTAATTCTTTTGTACATAGTGCTTTATGGATCCATAGAGGTTCATTGATTTCTTTGGTTCTTACTATTTAAGACAATATTTTTCTTGTTTGCAAGAAGTGACATATAAGCTTTTTTTTTTTTATAATCTTAAACTAGAAAAAGCCATTCTTACTTTATTTTGCTTTATTTATGTAGAGAGGCCATTTATACTTTATTAATGTAGAAGGTTTAACAGTATATATTTTAAAAGTCAAACCTTTGCAAAGACAGGGAGTTGGCTATCCTAAGTCTCATGTTTTTTGTCTCACACTTTGAACTGAACACATCTAAGATTTCATCGTATTTTATCCTGTATCATTTTAGAGATTTTAACAGTATTTGAGGAATAGGTTTAATGACGAAAGAATACTATTTATATTCCAGTTATTAGTGAAATACTAAAGTCACAGTTAGTATTTCATTATGCAAATCTGTTAACTTCTATTGTTCTTTGTGGATGTCGTACATGCTTTTAGGAAGCTTATGTTCAGTTAATATTGTTGACTATTCGTGATTTTGGCAGTCCTTTTCATAAATAACACATGCAGTCCTTGGCTGTGGGGAAAAATGTGTTTATAATTTGCTTATAAAGGCCTAATGTTTAATTTGTAGCTTAGTTTTGTCTTTCATAAATTTTGGATATGCAGTTTTTTTTAGTCATTGAATACTTTGTAAGACCCAGAAACAGGAAGGTAAATAAGTAACTATTTTTATATTGATTTTTAAATACAGAAAGGTAAATAATAATTGGTTATATTGATTTTAAACATATATGACTACAAAATAGTTTAAAAGGCTATGCACAAAAATACAGTATGATATTTTTGGACTGTTGAATAGCTATTTTTTACCAATTTATATTAAAAATAAAACTAAGAAATACCCCTATATGCTGTGTATTTATATAAGCTCTTTAAGTACCTTTGACTTGCATTCATGAAATTCAAGACCTTTATGAAATACAGTAATGCAGCTTTTCTTGAGTAATGCTGTAGTGTATTTTTAATGTAGTCTGCCAATATAGAATATACATGTAATGAGATTATCATAAACATTAAAAATCTCACTCATCATACATACCTGAGATTTTATATATTTCCACCTTGATAAGTTTGAGTATAGATACCAAATGACTCAATCTCCCAAGGGCACAGGATTTTCATGACTGGCATTATATTCTAGCCATACATTCCCATTATGGTGTGTGCTTTGTGTTTTTGCATATTTATCTAGATTGTCACCAGATGCTACTTTCTCTATATATCACAACAGAAGAATAAGAGGAATATAGTGCCATTACTGGCTGTCCCTGTTTTAGTTGTGCAAATAGATTTTGAGTCTTCACCAACTTTTGAATAAATCCTTGAGTTGTCTTTCTTGTTCTTGCTGTTTATTCCAGCTTATGATACGAAGAGATTTTTTATTTCAAAATTAAAATAATTTTGTTTCAAGTATGCAATACTCTAATGCCAAAAACATTGAAGAACTGGCTGTTGAGTATTAATTGAAATTTGTACTTTTGGCATCTACAACTACAATCTCCTTTGAAATGAGAAAGACTTCACTAAATATTTATCTTACTTGTTCAGACACTGCAAATAGTGCAGACTGCACAAAAGATAAAGGGGTCACTCTTAAGTCCTTCTCATTTATAATCTTTTTCTCATCATGCCTTGCTTTCATTGACGTCCATGCTCACTCCAGTGGATTAAAGCCCCATTTCTCCTGGAATAAGGTTTAAAGGTGAACAAAGCGGCATTTTAGTGCCCAGTCTGAAAAATTCTTAAACCTGGCACCAATGCACTTAAGTTTTGCCAACTTTTCAGTTGCAAAATGAGTCGGCCCATATGTGGTTCTTGGTACGCCTTACAGAGATCCAGTGTCAAGATGCAGCATGTGTTGATGGGTAAGTCCCAGTCTTGTAAAGGGAATCCTCTGGCACAGTTTTCAGAAAATGTGTTAAAACTTCTTGTATTTTGAAAACCATATATGCTCCAATTAAGGCCTCGTCTTTCTGTGTAGATCCCTTTGAAGATTATGTAATGTAGGCAGTCTTCACCACTGAGCATAAGTCATGCTCCCTTTTAAGGACCAGTGATTCAAAGTGGGTAACAGTATTATGCGATGATGCTCAGGGATGTCTTCCTAACTACCAAGGCAAGGGAGAGGAATTATGCAAGTATCCCTACCTTAGTCAAATGAAAAAGCCAAGAATAGCTATCCTGCTTCCCCCATTGGTCAAAGAAGGTCCCAGGACACCAAAGTCCTCTTCTACCCGAGGTTTATAAAACCAAATCCACTTCTACCTTGGCAACCGTCAACACCTTTTCTTGATGAGTTTGTCCTGTGCATATTAAATAGACGAGATCCGTAATATGGCCTCCTTAGTCTTGATCCTTATATCTATCCCAAACAGACTTCTTTTCCTTGCATGTTTTAAGATGATCAGCTCATGCACGTCCTTTAAAATTGGAAACGGATAGCCATGGATCAAAGCAGGAGGTTCCCTCTCAAACAACTTTGCTGAATTTGAAGGACCTGCAATGGTGTCTTCCCTTCCTACCTCTCTTCAGAAGTTTTCTGCGTGATAACTTAAAACAGGTTCATGTTCAGAGCCATACCCTTTGACATGAAGATAGCCCATGGGATGTTTACTTGACTCAAGGATGCTACCCTGATTATTACCAAGTAACTCTTACGTGTTAGCAGTTAAGGGATTAATAAGTTTTTTTTTGGTGCTGTTTGTGTTCATAGTATAATGAAAAGTTGCCTGCCCATACCAGTATTCCTCAAATTCCTTAATGTCCTCGTCATGTACTTAAGTTTAGAGATGCCTTTTCAGATTGTACTTTCACTTATACAGTATAAAATGAATTGTATATACACAAAGGGTTCTAAAGATTTGTAAGCACCACGACAAGATGAGCAGTATACTAAGGTTAGTAGCGATGTTAAGTGGTGACTTTTAGCTGTAGCATAACAGTAACCACATTGTGATTTGTCTACTAGTCACCGAGATAACATAAGTTAGAGTGAATACGAGTTAATTCACTTGACAATTTGTTAAATTTACAGCTATACAGAATTCTGAAGTGCAACCTGTTTGTATAGTTATTGCAAATTTAATATTTAAGGAGACTTCTTGTTTGTTGCAACATGGTTATTGGGAAGATCTTATATGCTATATGCAGTGTCATGACCAGAACCATAATTTCAATTTAGAAAGATAATCAACAGCAGACAACTCCTAATCTGAAAAGCCTTCCATGTCAGCAGAAAATGCTTGCATTGAGGAAATGCGTGCTATCATTCATAAAAACTGTTACCAGATTGTTCATTAACACACGGTCATTGAGGAAAGACAATCACAGGATCTGAATTGCTTATATCCTGATAATTTCGTGCACCCTCCAAGAAGTTTTCCATAATCCAGGACAGTAATACATATATACACTGCACTTGAATATCCATTATTGTCTAGATTGTAACACCATCAAGTTCTTTTGACTCGTGTTCACTCTACTGTGTATATCTTGATGAGGACGCGTGCTCACTGTACTGTGTATATCTTGATGAGGACACGTGCTCACTCTACCAGTTTTTGCCTCTCATGTAACACTAAAAACTGGGAGAGGTTTTGGTCATCTGGGAATCACCTTCCCTCTCAACACAACGAATCATCCTACAGAGAAATGATTCCTCATGGTCATTTCTCGACGACTTCTAGCTGGAAACATCTAACATGCTTCACACCCATCATTTCCACCTGACATCGAAAGGTTCAGTTTTCTGAAACTCCTACAGGAATTGGACCAATTTCACATGTACAACTCTAACACGAAACACTACACAAATACTGTACTGTACTTTGAACTGTTCACCCTCCTGACCCATCCCCTACTCATTCCCCAAACCAACTTCCCTCTCACGCCATCAGTTTCCCCATCACCCCAACCATCATCATGATCTTCTCCTACTGCCTATACCCCCCCTCCTGCAGCAGCACATAAACACCCAATGCTTACATCAACATTCTTCAGTTAAACGTAATGACCTAAAACACATAAAAACGAAAGCAAATACTCATCAAACAACACATCATGCACAGAGTTATTTTACAAGGAATAAAATTATGCAGAACACCTAAAACAACATTTCATAAGTTCACCACCATGAAACAAGACTGTCGGCTGTGGTGGACTCATCACCATGGCACACGACCATCATGGACACCTGTGTGTGCACAAAAAATCCCCCCTTCCATATGACCACCACAATAATACATTTAAATATGCATTGGCAACTCATCAGACTAACATTACAAATACATACATCCACCCTCAGAGATTACCCAGTTCCTAATAACTACACCCCACATTCTCATTGTTATTAATATACCCGATATCCCGAGTGATGACCTCATTGCCCAAACAAATGCCTTTTCGTTGTAAATAACATTAATTTACACTTACATATTTCTCACCAAGCCCACTTTGAACCATCATCTCAAGATGTCACCTGTTCATTGAGTCTTGGAGGGTGGTTAAAGCCCTCAGCTCAGACCAACTTCTCATCATCACTACCACCAAAACAAGAATCACTCCTCTTGGCCAGAAACATGCATACTCCAATTACAATAGAACCAACTAGGAAGCTTTCACCAATGAAACCGAACGACAATTCAAACCTCTAGGGATGTTTTTTGTCTGCTTTTTAAATTCTTGTGTTAAAGGAGTGTTCAGCATCGTTCATGTTTTGAAGCGGGAGTACTGTTTTGTTTCAAATTGTTGTTGTTCTGTTTCATTAGGGAAAGCTTCCCAGTTGGCTCATTAGTAACTGGTGTGTATGTCTCTGACTAGGTGGGGTGATTTTTATCTTGGTGATGATGGGAAGGTGGTCAAAAGAAAGAGTTATGGTCACCCTACATTATGTTGTGGGGGTAAGATTTGGTCAAATGAAGGTGATGTCTGCAATTGGGATTGGTGGGGAATATGTGTTGGTGAATTATATTTAAAATGAAAAGATCATATGGTTCATTACCAGCCCTCTGACATTTGAAGTGTTGGTGAAATATCGTCATTGCGGGGTGTGATGTTTGGTAATGTTTCCAGGTTCCTGTACCCTGCTTGGAGACAAGAGTTGACTATGGCAGTGCTTCTGTACGAATAGATGTATATTAATGTATACCTTGTGGTCTTATGTGTCTGTGTGCATTG
The DNA here is from genome assembly GCA_037179515.1 of Halocaridina rubra. Taxonomy (NCBI): domain Eukaryota; kingdom Metazoa; phylum Arthropoda; class Malacostraca; order Decapoda; family Atyidae; genus Halocaridina; species Halocaridina rubra. The sequence goes on along the minus strand of JAXCGZ010017083.1, from coordinate 63,488 downwards.
CTTATGTTGTAAGACCACAGGTGGATGAATGCTTGAGATTGAAATTGATGAGCTTTGTCTGATGATAGGTGAAAGGTATAGTCTGTGTCTACAGGGAAGTGTTACATTTTATGACGCGTCAGTTGTCATGCTGAGGATGAAGATAATAGACATGAGAAATATGGTTGATGATGGTATTTGTGTTGTGTGTTTGAGGGTATAGTCTCTATAGTTTTGTGATGTCAGCAGGTGATAACTTTGTTGTTGTACTGTTAGTGTAATGCTGTTAAGTAGTTTATAGAGGTTTTATAATCTAAGTATATGCAGGTAATTATTGCAGTACTAGGATTGTGATACTTTAATTTGTGATGAGTGTTTGTATTATGTAATCTCATGTATGTGTGGAGTTTGAGTGTTTAGTGAACAGCGTAGCCTGATGAGGTCTTGAATTTCTGGTGTGAAATTGGGGTTGTGTCTTTTGTTACCTCTAGGGATATGGTTTTTGTCTGCGTTTTGAATTATTATATTAAAGGAGTGTACAGCATTGTTTGTTGTTTATTGGAGTAATGTTTAGTTTTAAATTATTGTTCTATTTCACTTGTGAAAGCATTCTAGTTCCCTCTTATACATTTAGTGTATGTCTATGGCTTGCTGGAATGATTGTTTTGGTGGTGGTGATAATGGGAAGGTGGTCAGATTTTACCACCCTCAGTGATGTCATGGGGTCGAAATTTGGTGAAAAGATGTCTGGAGATGATGGTAGGAAGTGAACTAGGTGGAGAAAGTGCATTGACAAATGTCATTTAGATTGTAAAAATTTTCTGTTTTGTTTTACATTACCAGCCCTCTGTCCATGTCGGAGTTATCAACAAACCATGTTTTAGCACTGAAGTCACTGCCCAGAATATTGTTTGGTGTGTTGGAGACCTATCATAATTAAGGGGGATGTATGTATTTGCGATTGCTATGTGATGTGTCGCCAGTGCATACTTTACTTGAGTGTATTTCTGTCGTAATGTCAAGTGGGGAGAGGAGGGATTTTGTATGTGCACTGGTCTCTATGAAGTTAATGGATTTGTGTATCAGGGTAATGAGTTTGCCGCCAATGATCCGGTCTTGTCTGATGGGATGTGGTTGTTTGTTGTAATTTAATATCTTTTATGATGGCAGTGTGTATAATATATCGTTTGATGAAGTGTGTGAATTCTTGCGCGTTGGTGTTAATGTCATCTATGCTAAATTTCAGCATATTGATGAGTATGGTGTGCGCTTAATGCTGCTGCAGAGGGGTTAGGATGTGGGGAGTAGAAGGAGAAGGCAGTAAGAGGTCGTAATGATGATGAGGGTTGTGGTAATGGAGATGTTTTTATATGAATTGTAAGGAAGGGCAGATTTGGGGGGATGGGATATGGAAGTAGGGGTTGGGTTTGAATGATGGTGTAGGGAGGGTTCAAATTTTGTACAACTTGCAGAAAACTTAGCATTTAATGTGTCGGCTCAAAGTGACGAGGGTACAGAATGTTGGAAATGTTTTGTAGTTGAGTCCTGGGTTGCTTGCAGTGTCTTCGGCTAGGAGAAGCCTCCAAGAAAAGACTATTGGAGGGTTATTACTCAATGTAGAAAATTTTTGTTCATGTGAGTGTTGTGTTGAGAGATGAGGTAATAACCTATTTGACCAAAGAGAGGCATGGGTTGGTTGTGGCAGTTTCTCTTGCTCATCCCCTTCTGATTATTTTTTCTTGGTATCCTCAAAAAAGGGGTTATTAATGGCATAAATTCACCCTCCTGAGTTGCAAATCAGAGAGAGGCCAAGTAACTCGGAAGAGGAACAGCAGAAAAGGCAAAATTGCCATGATCAACCCCAGCCCACAAGATCCTGTGAGACCAGTCACCCAGGCAATTACTACTTCTCTCAACACAAAACACAACACTTTTTTCTACACCTAGAAATGACTATGCAGTGGCCATTTTACGAAAGATATTTGTTGCTGGAGATTTTGAGAAACCTAGGCACCAACTACAAACATACGTAAAACATTTTCCACATTTGTCAATTTGAGCAGTTTTCTGTAACTCATACAAAAACTGTACCCATTTCAACTGCACAACACTTGCTGACATGAAAAACTACACAAATACTTGGACATGCCGACAAAGCTCTCAATACCCTTCTTCAAACCCATCCGCTACGCCTTTCCTACCTGTTACCTCAATCTGCCTATGTATCCAACACCATCAACATCCCCAACCATGATCTAATGAGGAATGTTGAGGTGACCTTCTACTGCTTAACACCTACACCCCTTCCTATTCCTTATGCAGAAGCATCGAACACACACCAAAATATACATCGATATTACACAAATTAACACAGACAAATACCAAAAAATACATGAACTCACACACTTTACCCGAAAACAATATACAGAATGCTATTTATCGAGAGAAAACCACACAGAAAATATTTAACACCCACATTTCACAACTTTATCAGAAAAGCTTGGATCAGCTGCGGCTGAAAAGGACTCATACTTCATTGATACCAGTGTAGATACAAAATGCCTTCTCCCCCCCTCATTGGCACAACCACAGTACCTACTGGCAGTACATTAGGCAATCTCAAATACATATCAGAAGGGATGAGTTTCGATGATGCATATCCAGGATGTAACATCACCTTGTACAGATTCACTGTGGCAACCAGACCACATACAATCACGTATTCCAGCAATACAACTTACACTCCCTGAGAGATCCGTGGGATAGGCTGGGACCGACTGTGGCCTTCATTAAGGATTGAGGCTGTTTGGTCAGGCAGCTTAGGGATAAACAACAGCAGTACAATAGATACTACTCCGAGAGCTCTTTGGGAAAGGCCAGGATTGCCTGAGGCCTTCCTAAGGGGCTCAAGACTATTCATCCAGATAATTAAGGGAAAAACAACAGCACCCAAAATGAATAATATATTCATGATCCATCCTTTTAACAGTCAATTAAGGTAAAATATTCAACCAACTGCAGCTGAGCAACAATTATTTTTTATGCAATATTTGCCTTTCATTTATTTACCAATACTTACAATAATAATCATACAATGAAAAATATATCTGTATATTACAAAACTTCCTATTCTGTACAGGTTTGTTAAGAGTTGCAAACAAGCTTTGCTTTTTTTGCAAGCCACTGGGGCAGTGTGGCAGACCTTTATAGCTTATGGTGGCTGGATTCTATCCAAATTGCATTAAGATTGAAATTAATGGCTTGAGTTTTTTGATTATATGTGTAACCAGAAAGGATTGTTTTTCAACCAATTTCTAGATAAAAAAAACTTCGAACTGCAACTTATGTAAATAACTGGTTCCAACACTAGCCGAATAACTAAAAATTTGCGTAAAGTCAAGACCATTTTATAAAAGTGTATAACTTGCATATAAGCTATTCTCAACCACGCATATACTGTTGTGTACTTAAATTCATATTTTATGAGTAATCAGTACTTGCTGTTCAGAAAATAAATATAAAAATTAACACCTGAATGTTAAGATGTTTAAATAACTACCATCTGAGTATACCTTTATCATAAGTTTTCATAGTATGGTTACTTTCGTGAACAGTATTTCGAATTAACTGTACAAAACATACTAACTAAATGGTATACTAAATGATAAACAAATATTACAACTACAATTATCATGTACTAGTATTACTATGAATTTCTTTTTCTCTGCTTTATTAAAGAAATGCTACTCATATTTCCCCATTTCTGTGCTACTTTGGATGTAGACGTTATTTTCACCTGCTCTAAAACTTAAAATTTCTGCTCCAGATTTGAAACATTTCTAGGCTCGTTTGGCTTTTTATCACTGCATTTTGCTCTTTACTTTTCTGGCAACATTTTATGCAAGGGTCAATGAAAATGTGGCACAACAAATGACATGAATGCAACATGCTCCCCAATATTGGATGTTACTCCTATGAGTAAGACAAAGACCGATTCACAATGTGGCGTCATTTGAATGCCATGCTGCCTCTGTGTTCACATAATTCAAGCTGTGCAAATTTCATGATTTTTTTTTGCTTTAATTTTGAAGATATTATATTTTCAATTCAAGTATAGTCAAAAACATATAAGTATAGTTCACATAAGATCCAGGTATATGAACTATACTTATGTGGTTTTCATTATACACAAATTAAAATATTAAAAATATAAGCAGAAAATTTTAATAACTAGTGAAAACACTGATAATGCAGCTTGAGTTTGTGCACCCTGAGGTAGCATGGCGTGAAAGCGAGTGAGGAGCACGTCAAAATGCTCTGGCGTGAGTCAGGCTGTCTTGCACCTGTCGAGGCAACATCTAGTGTTGCTAAGCATGTTGCCTTCAACGTATTCATGAATTGTGCCATATTTTTATTTACCCTTTTCTAAAATCTCACCAAAAAGTATATTGCTAAGGGCTGTGATTAAAAGCCTAAGAATGCTTGAGATATGTAAAAAGTCTGGAGCAGAAATTCAAACTATTATATCAGTTGCAAACAATGTCTAACTCAAGTGGCGCACAAATAGGGTAAAAAGGGGTTTAGCATTCGTTCCCTAAAGCAAAAAGAAATAAAATCATAACAGTGTATTAATAATGTAGTTTCAAAGATAAAAAGAATTTCATAAGAGTAGAGTATTAATATTGTAGTTACAATCATAATGTATTTACATATATTTTACAATGCATTATGGACAGTGTATACATACTACCATTCACAATACAGTATTGACTACACTTGTGAAGGCATATCATACACATAATATTCAGATAGAGGTTTAATAAGCCGCTTCAAATGTGTTTTACATTTTCTGTAACATTATCATCGTGCTACACTTATACTCAATATATTTTTATATTTATTTTACTGAGCAGCATGTACAGTTTACTCGTATTGATTGAAACTACATTACCATATATGCAAGACAAAGAATATGTTACATGCAATGAATTCACACCTTTATGAAAATATCCTGACTTTAGGGGAATTCTGACTTGCATGGCTAGTGGTGCTAACAGTAATTTGGGTAAGTAGTATGTGTATTCTAATTTCTTGCACTTGAAAGTGGACTTAATAAAGAAATAATCCCATTAACCCCAACAAGAAAAGAGCACACAGTGAGTATTTTACATTATAAATGCAAAACTTGTGAAGCAAAAAATTCCTTGGCAGAGCTTTGCTGTGTACTGTGTTGTGTATTAATCTGAATAAAGATTAAAAAAAAATTGCTAAACTTAAGACAAACTGTAAATTCTCTGAATGAGAAAGGCGAGATCGAATGGAGTCTTGAGCAATTGTCTTTATGAAAATATCAAGCATAAAAACTGATTTCATTAAGTCATTACTTTGTAATAAAACATAGTTACCTGACCTTCACAAACACACACGCACACTGACTATCAAGCGACAACGTCTGTCTTTCCTTAAAAACTAAAATATCCTCGAGAATGGTTCTACTGCCACGAACAGCCCCAGAAGTCTTGACATAAAAATAACAACAGCTGGCACAAATGCAAAACAGATGACTTATCAAAAAATAAAATAGTTAATAACTTATGAAAATACAATAATTAACGAAGCTAGAACAATATTATATAGTCTTATAAGATACAAGTAGGGCAGATTTTTTTTTAAGTAATACAGGTTGAGAATTATATATTGTCAATGAAAATTGTTTTTATAAACAAATGTAATATTATTACAGCAATTAAATGGCCCCTTTAAAAAATATTTTTTTTTGTGCATTGTCAAAGAGCAAAATCTATTAATTACACATGGAAACATGTATTGTGACTTCTGGAATAATTCAGGTTAACTTCTACCAGCAGAAAATAGCGCTTATTTAATTTACACCAGTTTCAATATCTGTGGAGGTGCATATAAATTTGTACTATATTTTGTGATCACTTAAGAAAAAAAAAAGTAATTATGCAAACTTACAATCAGTGTAGACTCAAAATTTTCAATACATGACATGGGAAGGCAGAAAAAAAATAAAAGTTGCTGGACTAGTACAAATATAGTATACGGGTTATCATTAACTGGAGCTTTATTCATACTTGAGAATATGACCAGAATACTAAGTAGTTTCTATATACTGCAGCGGCTTGTACTATACTGAACTAAGTGCCAAAAACTTCAAAACCCTAGCAAACGTGTTCAGTTTCGAACTTTAAAACTTTGACATATTGGTAGCCGTTCATGTTATTTTGAGGTTAAAAAGAGTGGCTACTAAGATATCACGGTTTTTAAGCTGCAAGACTTTAAATGCTTTTTCTGGCATTTTTTAGTTAAGGTACTTAGCCCTGTATAGTCCTAGGTGCATTAACTTTATAAACGATTAATAAAAATTCATTCTGAGAGAAAATACCAACCCTCTAAAAACGTAAACACAGCAATGGCATCTGAGATTATCAACACTGAGAGCCACGGACTTATAAACTTGCAAGCATAAATGCATTAAATTTTATTTTTATTAGAGTTACCTTCCACGTAAAAATCTTTTTACAATGCACTAAAACATGCCCTATATATAATTTATATAGGTACCAAATGAAGTTATTGAACAAATGACAAATTTCTTTACAAAAATAATTTATAAAAATATCATCTGCTATGCATCAGCACACCACTGTCTAATCATTCCAAAAAATCACTGAAACAAAATTAAACATTTGACTTGTTATCTCAGCATATTAGCTGACCACTAGTAAATCAAAGGTCACAATACTGTCAAGTCAATGACACTATAAAACGTGTTCACTTAATTGTGTTCTATGAGTTTTGAAGATTGGAAGTTTTTTCTCCTCCATCAGAAGTTGCACTACAGTACTTTAAAAAAAAAAAAAAAAAAATCCACCACCACTAGTCTGCAAGAAAAGCAAATCGATTGTCTATGCTTTACCTTCACATTCTTTGCTTGTCAAATAAATGATTAGTTATATTCTTATTTAATTTTCTTCGGAGCAAATGAGCCAAAAAGGCACTGTTAAGAAGTTTCACAAGGATCCAATAATGGAAGAATATACAGAAATGTACATCACTAAAATGAATTACTGAATTTTCATTGCACTGCAGTCCTGAAATGACATCACTGTCAACTAAATAAAATGCTCGGTGTTCACTTCAAATTTGCCTTCATTGCAGCTGATATGTGAAAAACTTAATAAGTAAGGACGAACATTTTGCTCACAGAACACTTTGAGGTTGCATCAATGGAGAGCTTTGTACAGAAGGTGCATCATGGATGGTTTATTTTGTAAACGCTTCACTTTCTATATTTTCAAAGGCTTTAAATTTTCCGATTCACACACTAATACACTATTCATTCAGTCTGATCAACAAAAATGGTATTAGAACATTTTTTTAGTTCAGTCTTGAGTCCTTATATTTGCTCTCATTTTAAGTACACCCCTCCAGATTGGGAAAAACATAACTGTTATATTAAGTCATGGATGAATATTAAATGTATCTCCATTCACTAAAAATTAAAAAAAAACTACCAAGAGACTACAGACATATCTGACTTTCCTAGTCTAGCAAAAATGTTCCTTCTAGCTAAACTTCTGTAGCTAATGGATTAGACCTAAAATATGCTACCTACCAGTAATTAAACATAACTATGTTATGTTAAATTTTCTAAGAGATTCATGGAAAAACAGATTTTAATTATCACAACATTTTAGTACAATAAACTTAAAACCGGTCTAAAACAGGTAATTTTATTTATTTCAGTTAATGCAAAATAAAAACTAGGAAGAGAAAATAAAATATATCAGCTAAAAATGTTGACATTGTCCTATATATTATCTGGATACTCTCATACTTTATTGATACGTCACCTCTGATAACCCATTTTTATATTTACATTAATTATACAGGAAGAGATCTTTGTATTGCAGGAGTACAGAACACAGTTTTGTTTAATGCTACTCATAATAAGAAAATGAGATATAATCAACCCTTGTAACAGCAACTTTGGAATATTTGAGTAAATAAACTACACAAGATATGATCAATTTCCAGTGTTCATCCTTAAAGCTTGATCTAGTTTAATCATTTCCATTGCTTTGGATCATGAAAATTGTATGAGTGATATTCTCTGATGGCTGGATGACTTTCTGAGACATCTTTGTCATACAGTAATAAATCACATACATCTAGCTAGTATTAATAAGTCTTTAAAACAAAGTAAATTTATGAAAACTTAGAACTATGTGTAATTCAAACATATTGTTTAAAAAAAAATAAAACATGGTAATTAGAATCATTCAGTACTGAAAACAAAGCACAACCACCAGTAATAGCTAACTACTACTACGGTTCATTGTAACTTGTACATTTTCACTCAAACGATCAAATTGAGCCCAGTCTTATTTTTTTTTAATAAAATATAAATAATATAATGAAGCTAATCCCTCCATCAAAAAGTTTTTAGTACAATATCAAGAGAATTTTTAGAGGTTTGACTGCAGATATATCTGGTGTAAAATATTAGACAACAACTCTATAAATTACAGCATTCCAGATCTGAGACTTAGTAATTACTCAACTTAAAACCATATACTGTATATTGTTCTGTATTTTACACAAAAACTCTAAAACAGAAAAAATAAATATCTAAAATAGTGGGGATTATATAATCCAATACAGTTGCCACCCTAGAAAGAAAGAAAAAAAAAAATTCTTTGGAACCCTTGCCTGTAACATTAAATGAACAAATAGTCTGAACATTACCAAAATTTATGTGCAGTTCGTAATACATACATTGTACTTGTCAACGTTTTCATTACCAATAACATATACTACCTAGTTCCCAAGTCCACCATTCCAGACACTAAAAATATTTTATTGTTGTAGCAAAAATAAATGTATAAAAATCTAAGACAAGTCAATCATTAGCACGGAATGCTTGCCGTTCAACGGTAGTTTATAAACCATTTAAGAAAAAAAAAGAGAAAATTCAGGGCCATTTGCGTGAAGAAAATAAAACCAAGAGTTCAATTTACATTTCACCATGACTGAGAAAACAATGCGCTTCTTTCGTTTAAATATAGGAAACCGTTTCAAAGATAAGTATATGTGTATCCATGACAAGGAGAAATACTAGAACAATAAAAATAGTGGAATGTTAACCTAGGTAAAGGGTAAACTATTCAGCAATATATGGTATACTGAAGAGAAGGGCTACAGTTTAAAATACTTTTAAAGTCTACACTTTCATAATGATCTCTCCTCTAATTCTTGGGAATGCTTAAGTATAAAAAAACCAAAGCTACACTTGACTTAATGATTTACTTTGCTAATATTAGTGTACTTAACCTGTGAAGAAAAGTATTCTTGCGTATTCTTGACTGGAAACAAAATGTCTTCTTAAGAACCCAGTTTATAATGTTAGTGTGTAGAATTTGATAATGAAACAGGATAGGTTCTTAATTTTGTACATTGTTTTCTTAGAGTTATATTCCTAAGAAAAAAGTTTTCAATCCATTACCACTATTGCTTGTCAAAAAATGTGTAAAAACATTTTTGTACAACTTAAACCAATGTGCAAAAATATTTTGAGAAAATATTGTACATTAACTTCTAAAGAATTAAGGGTTACACATTATAAACCTTTAGATGACATATCTTTTGTGAATTTATAATTCTTCTTCTGTTGACTGATACTTAATTTCATTTTTAGCTAAAGAGCGTCGGCGAAAATGTTCATACAGTTTTAACTATAAATGTCAACATTCAACCCCAGCAGCAAAGAATATATAATGAAAACCACAAATAAAATGAGTACAGTACAGTACACTACAAAAAGTCAAGACTACACACATAAGTGATGTATTATGATGAGGAAAGAGTGCAATAAGGAGCAGAAAGTGAGGAAAGTAAAATAAATTTCAGAAAAAAAAGAGTGACTAATGCAGGAAAACTTCACCCAAGGCATTGCTCATGTCTGCAAATTTTCTGAGAATTTGAATATGCACATTATAAAGCCTGAGCAATATGTCCAGTATGCGTAACACTATTATATATCCTCTTGTAAAGATTCTAGAGCAACAAAAATACATAAAATACGTGTTACAGCACATTTAGATTCGAACTTTGCTCTGTGAGTCAATTATAACTTCAAATGTTCCAAATGAAACAGTTTAAATTTATAATACTGACAGTTATCCCAACTTAGGTGCATTTTGAAATAAAAATACAGGACTTTTTTAGAGTACACTAATTTAAAATTATATAGTAAAAAAAAAAGCCTATTTTACTTAGAGCATTTCCAGCTCTAATGATATTCAGAATTAGTAGCATAAAACCCTGATGCGAGTTCCCGATATCTTCAACAACAACTAACCTCTGTAATTGACAAAGTTTGCTGACAACGCTCATGCTTTGTAAGAGTATAGCAACTCCTCTACAACATAAAGAGTAAGTGTTAAAATCAGTTTCAAAACCAAAATAATAGTGAAAGGCAGAAAGCAATAAGAGATGCACGAGAAAATTCTATAAAAGGTAGCTGGACAAATTGATTAAAGAAAAATGAAAGTTTTAAAAAGCAGCTTCAAAACCAAAATACAATAGTAGAGACAGCAAGAAAGTAATAATAATGTGCACTTCCAAGTACTGTAATAGTTAACAGTATTCACTGACATAGTAAGTACGAAAGATCATAAAACTAGATACGATATAAAACTGTTTACCCACGCAAAACGATCAAATTTAAAAGTAGCATTTCCTGACTTTTGATCCAAGAGAACATGTCAAGAAATTACCAATCACATTCATGTAGATTCTATATATCAGTCATCACCAGCACTGAAAATTTCTAGAACTACAGAATCAATTTAGTTATAACCGTAACTGCCTTAGAATATTACTAGTGTTATAGATTTACCTTCTTGTTTCTCTTTATACACTCATTAACAATACATGTTGTACATCATATACCTGTGTAAAATTTTAACTAAAAATATAAACGGTAATACTTTAATTACTCCTATGAGAGCATTACTTTAAGCTGCAAGGCAAGTCAAAGTAAAAAGAGAAAAATCTTTATAAATCATATGCATGACAGTTCTGGTCATATCAGCATCTGCAATGAAATCTCAAGCATCACCACATTCCCTAAATTTCCCCTATATTATCTGGAAATATTAGATGCATAGAGGCTTTAACTGGTGTCTTTAATATTGACTACTACTAACCAATTAAAAATATGGATAATGAAGTACATACTTAAAAAGCAACTAAAAAATATTTGACAATTATTTTTGCAGTCAAAATCAACTTACACACACTGTACCTTAAAACAAACTTAAATTATTTAAACAAATTTGCATCCTCTATTAGAGTAAATACAGTATTAGAATGCTAAAATAATAATTCTGATGCACCAACAATGGCAGACAAAAGCAAAGAGCACTTCTGAAATCATATATAATGATAAAAAACAAAACTGGATATCAAGGGATTTCCTAGCATCACATACTGAGAAAGGAAAATATTCCGACATTATAAATAGGCCTATAAGAAATAAACAAAACACAAACTTTGCAACTGTTACACCCTTCTGACTGAATAGACATGTTAATGCATTAAACTATGGTACATAAAACAACTATTTCCTTCTTCAAGAAATTTGAGATACAAGGAAACATATGGCATATGACTAATCACCACGGCACCAGTGCCAAAGTCATATATACGACCACGACGACCCTCGTACAAACGCAAATACTTTCTTTCACTCTTCAAGTAACACATGACACGTAAGAGATATCTAAAGAATTAAAATATCTGCAATACCTGTACTCAGGTGATGAAAACACAAAGGGAAAATATGGCTTCCAATATTGGAAATACATCAAAAGGAGCTTCTCTGAAACATGAAATATCAAAGAAAATATTTGAGGTATGTATACATAATAACCTCCATTTAAAGGAAAAAAAAAAAAAAAGTGGTACCATATCTGGCCTAGATATGTATCACAGAATTCATATATATACATAACATATATTTGTATATATTCGTATATTTGTAATACTACCTAAATGAGTTGTGCTTCTTCGTACCAATAGAATCATTGTTATGTTTGTCATCTCTGTTTTTAAAAGTTAAGTCCGTAATAAATTAATACATTCCCAAGGCTTTTATCACAAGGCAATTACATTTTTATTCACTCATCACATCGCATGTATTATAATACAAAAAAAAAAAAAAAAAAATCGTAGTTCCCTTTTCAAAATGATGTGTTCTGGTATAACAAAAGGTCATGTCTAATATGAAAGTCTTAAAAGTTTGGTAACACTGTTTTGCTTAGAAAGAGCAAAGTCTTCCTTTCAGTTAATTATTTCTTTGTCAAGGCGCCAGAGCTAATACAGTATTCTTCTTAATGCTACAAATACTGTATATTTATAACAATAACTAGTTTACAAATAACTGAAGTAAACATAAGCATACATTATTACTCCTCTTCACAAACAATCAAATATGACTACTGTATTAATAATAACCGATAGGCATCAAAGCTTTCAATTCGCTGTAATCCAAGCCATTTCCTATTCAAAATAAAAAGACTAAGAGATCTACTGCCCAAAGCATTTCAAATTTTATACTGCGCGGAAAGACACGTCATGGAGAGCATTTTAAAACTCAAAATGTTGTGAAAGCAAAACGGGAGAGTCTGGTAAGTAATATCATCAATATCAAAATAACTCCCACATATGTTTGCAAGAGGTTTTATGTCTAGTCAAATAAATAATCTATTCTCCGTAGCCTTAAACAGCAATCCTATTTCTAATATGATCTCACAGAGATCAGAAGAACATAACTGGGAAGACAAATCAAGAAGCATTATTGTCCACCACTAGGGAAAATGAATATTAAAAATTCCACACTAAAAAAAAAAAATGAACACATCACAAGTCTTGCCTATTCCTTTATAAGAACACTAATAACAAGAACTACCTAATATACCATATTTTACTTACAAGTGTTACCATTAGTTCAGCTATTATTTAAGCTGAGATGTTCGATTTGTGAGATGAGGCAGCCTGCAGCAGCTCCCCAAATGATCTCTCAAAACATCTTTTCAACTCTGCATAGGAAGTCATCAATATGTTCTGCTCATCATGGGACATGAGGCATATCTGCGAAAGAATAGGAGATATTCGCATTCTTTACTTCTCAATAACGGTAAGAGATCAGTATACTACTGTAATATAAGACAATAGCCTAAATGGTAGTGCATTAAATATTGGGAAGATTTCTGCTTAAAGTTTATGGAAACGGAGATTTTCTAAGAAAAATTAGCATTTTCATCTTGAATCTTACCGTTGGTTGTAACTTTTTTCTCTCTTTTTTTCCAAAATGACACCACATTATGCTAAAGCTAAAAAGGTGGCCACAACAGAAATAAAAAGGAGGTAACAAATTCATCATGATCAAAGATGGGAGGTAACAAATTCATTGACAAACGAGGGAAAGTAACAAATTCATCATGACAAATGAGGGGAGAAGAGATATTCATCATAACAAGAAGGGAAGCAACAGGAATTCATAATAATTAAAGAGGGACGGCTACAGAAGTTCATCATGACAAAAAAGGGGAGGCAACAGGAATTCACCATCATAAAAGAGTAGAGGCAACAGGAACTCATCATAGCTAAAGAGGGGAGATAAAAGGAATTTATCATTACCAAAGAGGGAAAGCAACAAGAATTTATCATAATAAAGAGGGGAAACAACAGGAATTCATCATATTATAAGAGGGAACAAGAATTTACCAAAATCAAAGGGGGAAGCAACAGGAAATAATCATAATTTAAGAAGAAAACAGGAATTATTTGCAACCTATGAGGGGAGACAACAGGAATTCACCATAGCAAGAGGGGAGACAACAGAAATATATCATAATATTAGAGGGGAGGCAACAGGAAATTACCCCAACCAGAGAATGGAGGCAACAGGAATTCATCAAAATAAAAGAGGGGAGGCAACAGGAATTCATCATAGCATAAGAGGGGAAGTAACAAGAAAAATCAGGAAAACTGGGATTGCCAATCCCCATTCCTCTATTCTTTAAGCTAGATTTTGTGACAAGCAAGAAATGCGAGATGAATTCTTTCTCCACACCACCATCACTTCTAGGGGAAATCATGCATTTCCATCTTGGCCTGGTCATCAGGTTCAAATTCATCTATCACATATTAGCTATGATAAATTATTTTCTCAAAATATTTAGAAAACTACAAATATATAGTTTATGCTCACAAAATAGCTAACCGTATTGTTTTTTAAGCTTCACATCGGTTTGGAAGGAATGGAATTCGTGCATGACAGGAGTCAAAATATGGAAACAATACAAGCCAGCTCTCTGTATAAAATAATAAAATGGAAAAGAATAACCTTTAACTACGATCTCCAATTTGTTTGCTACGAGGTATATGCTACACCTAATGCAATAGCTTACAACTATGATATATACCCGATTCAGAACAAGAAACAATATGCAATAAAGTCAACAAGGTGACCAGAATGATAAGAAAAAATAATAGACGGTGGCAGCATTTCTATACACCCTATCAGCAGTTCTCTGCAGAAAAAAATACAAATGCACACACATACATATAAATTTGCCGCAATCACCCTTGTAAGTGGTGTAGCCAAATCAAGGCACACACATTTACAAGAAGTCAAACATGGCCAAAATACTCCTCACAACCTTCAATAAATATAAAAGATTAATATTCTACCTTATCAGGGGAACCAGCATCCAATTTATTCAATACTGAAATGACATGTCCCAAGTCTAACCATGGTCTACCATCATCTGTAACCTGAAAGTAACGATGTATCCATAAAAGATTCCAATTAAATGAATATTGAAGTACCTTCATCATTTAAAATTATTCAAATATGAAATAACAAAGAATAAAATAGCACCTATTGAAACAAGACACGAATTATACAGTCAACTGCTTATACACAGTAAGTTACATTATCAAACCCCTGTGCATAATATAACAACTAGTAACAGCCCAATGCATATTTATAATTCTGGATTGACGAAATGAGAAACGTCTAAGTGACCTTAGTATTATAAGAATCAAATTTTCATTACATCTCTTTGTATGAAGGCCAGACCAATAAAGCAATATACATAGGCATTTTCATTTTATAAATCAAACTCTCCACCTGTATCTTGCTAAAGAGGAAAGTATATAGTTTAAAGTACCTAAACCCCTCTGCATAATATAACAACTAGTAACAGCCCAATGCATATTTATAATTCTGGATTGACGAAATGAGAAACGTCTAAGTGACCTTAGTATTATAAGAATCAAATTTTCATTACATCTTTGTATGAAGGCCAGACCAATAAAGCAATATACATAAGCATTTTCATTTTATAAATCAAACTCTCCACCTGTATCTTGCTAAAGAGGAAAGTATATAGTTTAAAGTACCTAATTCCCTTCAGGAGTCATTGTTCTGCAAGGAATGTTAAATATAAAGTTTTTAGATTATATGAATCGACAGTTTCCTATGACTGTATGAAGCTCAAGTGTAACTCTATGATACTCAAACACAAACAAAGAACACTGCCCCGTGGGATGCCATAACATTGTTTATGGCTATGAATTTCAGTTACAGTATAACTCTTAAAAGATGCATGTCCATTTAATAAGCAAACTTTGTACACATTTTCAACATCTTTTCTTCTCTGCCTCTTGTCATACTGAATCAAACTCTTCGTGCTCTGCAAACAATATTGTAACTATTCCTACAAGAATAAAATATCAATACTGTATTTGCATACAGTTTTGAACAGCATTTAAACATTTTGATGGAAGAGGCATAAATCATTTAATGTATTCCTGAGTACATGTGTAAACTGATACCTAAGAAGAAGATTATATGTTAAATCAGTCTTACAAAACGCTAACCTGATGAAAGACGTAATCCCGGAAGAGCTTAAGCATGTAACGATCACCTGTTTCACTCCACGATGTATCCATATTTAGCCTAGTTAAAGAAACAAATTATGCAAATGTTTAAACCTAAGAAACCTCGTAATTGTACTGGAGTGATACTTTTCATAACGTCTAAAGTGTTCATCAGCACATACCCAAATTTACTTTCTTATTTTCATATCATGGGAACCAGAGGTGAAGCCACATACACATTGACACAATCACAAGACTAACATTAGACATAACTCATGATTATACTTCTTAACCAATTCTTTCTAATTAAAAGAGAAATCAAAGACAAAAGAAATAAATGATTATTAAATCTAATCAGCTCTCATATATCAAATAACTGATATGAATTTATTCTAGCATTATTTTTTCAACCAAGATAAGAAGTACTCTAAAGTATGCATGACAATTTCTATACATAGACAAAACATCATATACTGTGCACTATATAACAGAAATCCAGAAACTTACTCTGGGCGGTCTGCAATGGTGTTCAATTTAGTAAGAAGACGGAACAGTCTGCCATTGTGGACTTCTTTAGCAAGCTCAATTTCATATACATCAACTTTTTGAGTGATTGTCTCAAGGGCAGTGTAGAATCTATAATAATAATAATAATAATAATAATAATAATAAAAAAAAAATCAAGATTAGTACCCAACTAATGAACACTGTTCAAACAAGACACCTTATTTCACTGTGCTTAGCAGAGGCCACAACTGAAGCAAAAGAAGGGTGGTACAAAGACTTCATATTCGTACTCTGCTCGAATTAAAAAAAATATCAGAGGAAAAGTTACCAGTCCTCTACTTTCTATCATTTCTAGTTAATGCTTAGGAGTATGAAGGGAATGAATGTGGAAAACATTGGGTAATTGTTTTTTATGATAACCTAAAACAAAAATAATCTTCAATATTTTTTTTATAATGGCACTAAAACTCCTACTGGCTTTCAGTAAGTATATGGCAAGAAAAACGGGTAAAGAAAATAACTTGCATTTAAAACAGAGACAAGAATATATATATTAATAATGAAAGTATGAAGAATATGTATACTTACCTAGCACCTATCATGGGCATAACGTCATTAATAGTTTTGACTCGCTGTGATGTTAAGAGGCAGACAACCAATAAAGATAAATCTCTTGAATAAGATCTATTGATCAATTCCATAGCAGTGGAAATATTATCTCGTTGTACTGCCATGACGGAATTGCAAGCTAAGGCAATCATCAATTTACCCAGGTTCATCAAGTCTTCTTGCTATTAGGACAAAGTTGGAAAAGAAGTACTGTATTACTTCTAAATTCTTGAACCTAAACTATGCTTTCTTACATACAGTACAAATTAAAAAGACATGTATATACTATTCTAATTTTAATTCATATAAATTACATGTAAAAAACAACAAAATCTTAAAGACTTGTTGCTGTTTTGCCATTTCATGTGTCACCATTAATCCCCACTCGAATTGGGGTGGACACATACAGGTTAGAGCAACTTATATCTACAATCTAACAAAATCTCACTAAATGAAAATGGTATTTTATTATATACTAATATAGGGGTAACCAAAAACTAAGAGCGTATGTTGCAAATTAAATTATTTATTCTTTCTCAGTCGCACCTCTGTACACTCCAGTACTCCTTATAAACAAACAAGTCAAAGGAAACCTTTCACAACCAGCACATGGAAGAAACTTGATACTACATTACGTATTCTTCTAGCATTACCTGATACTGAGGCATATTGGCAAGGGGATTGGATGCATTTGGATCAAAATTCAAGACGTCAATGATACCACAGCAGTTTATTCGAATTCTGGTTTTACCATCTGTCAGGATAATTTTGGAAGGATCTAAAGTACGACAAGCAAGTCCCTGAGTATGGATGGCTCTGAGTGCTCCGGTCAACTGGATGATGTACGTCCATAATATAGGTTCCGACAGCAAACCTGCTTTGGGAGAAAGAAGTAAACTTATAAATACACTGTCATAACTACCACAAAATTTTAAATGTCAATACTGTACTCTAATTTACTCCATAAATGAATCAGGGTTTATATTTAAGTAGCCTTACATTAAAAAAGGCCTCCAATATTACTTATATTTTTTCTTTTTTTTCTGTTTAAGGTATAATCCTTATTATGGGGGTGGACACTGATGGGGAATTAAGGCCGGATGACCTTCCTAACGTCCAAAGGTGGCTCGATTGTGCATCTGTCACCTCCCACATCAACTATTCTAACAACTACATTGCTGTAGTTCCCCTCTGTAATACTGAAATAAATGTCCACAAACCTGAAAAAAAAAAAAAAAAATAGCAATGAAAGATATCGAGATAATCCTGTACAGGAAAGAGTTAAGGACACTCATTCTTATGAAATTACCTTCTGGTGTTTGTAATAATCAATAAATGAGACAAAATTCATAAAGAGCTGTGTTACTGCCTCTTCTAGAGGACATGATTATTATTATAGAAAACAACCATTTTTTAACAAATCTATGAAATACCTGATTAAAACTCACTATTATTTCCTGAGTTGTGATGCATTACTTTATGAATACCACGTTGCGAAGAATCAACAGCTCCAGTTCCAGTAGTAACGGACGCCGAGTTTACCAAACCTTCCCATCCATTTGCAGTTAAAGCTGCTGGCGAGTTGAAATGCCTCGCTGTTAGTGTTTCCGCTCCAGCATGATAGTCGTAAACAAAAACTATGGCTGTGAATAGCAAGAGTAAGCATAAGCGTTTGTGTAAAATGCAAGAAACAGACAGGCAAAACTTTTCTGACATAAAAAACTGCTGCTATATATAAACCTGTTTGGGTCTGGTACTTAAAAACTCTCTAGTATATTAAGTATTAAATATATAAAGCAAATACAGTACTTGAATATAACTTTTCACTGCACACTTTGTACAATACTTTGTACAATATTTTGTATTCTCTTCACAAGTACTGAAGAGCACTTAAAACTATTAATGTTTAATGTAATCTAGTTGCATATTGCACCATTACACACGTCTGCCTCAATTTCTCTATTAAACTTGTGGCAAGCCTGCTAGATTCTGTAAAATATTCCATTACACGAGAGATTAAAGTTCTATCTGACTACAGCCAGAAGTGTGCACAAGTGTCACAAAATACTCCTGATTTCGCATGACAAGCAAAGAATCATTGAGAGTAATTCTCCATCACTATCCCCAAGAGATGTAATAAAAGAAAATTAATATAATAAATATAATCTTCCTAGTCATCAGAAGTGATAGACAAAGAAGTTCAATGAAAAGACAGTTAAATAAAATCATGACTCAGAAAAGTCAACTGTACTCACATACACAGCTAACAGAGTACATCTGTTAAAAGAGGGAAGTACACTTCGCCCCTAAATATAAACTAAAATTAAAAGTAATTAATCCAAGAGTTTTCAGTAAATGTGCTTGCAATTTAGAAATACATGCTCTCACTGTCAGATATTTTGAGCCATCAGGAAAAATAGCAACAAGGTACCAAAAGAAAAGACAACCTAAAATGTGGTAAATTTGACTATAACTATATTACTTTCAGGATATCTTTAATAAAGTTCGATCTCACAGTACCCTTAACCAGCCTGGAGCAAATACAGCAGGTGCTGATTTTGAACCATCTAAGCTGTGACTGTTAAACTACAATAGATGTCTCAAAATCTTCACAAACTTCATCAAGTAATGTCCAACAACAATCAATGTACCACGAGCGCACATTCACTACATGGAGGCAAAACAGATCAACTGTGCTACCAGCTATATAAAAATCCAATCTATATTATTGTACAGTACATACAGGGGGTCCTCAGTTTACGATGTCCCCGAGTTCCGATGCTTCAGTTACAACAAATCTCCCATAAATTTTTTTGCTTCTTAATTGATAAGTTTTGGCCCGTATTATGTTTCCCAAGCTTAGCAAAAATTCTTCTGAAGGCAAGAAAATGAAAGCCATGACCATAGAAGCGAAATTAGAGATGAATGGGAAAGTGAGAAACTTTGCTACTGCATTATCACTGGTGCTTAATTAGGTGTATTCCAACTTACACTTAAATTCGGGTTACATCACTTTTCAGGTACAAAACTCTAATGCAAGTCGACCCCTACACTGGAAACGTAACAGGTCGTTATCATATAGTATATGGAGACCACAGTAGCCGAGTAGTATGTGTGCTTGACTCCACAGAGTTGACAAACTTGCAATCAAAACTACCACGAGGCGCATGGAAGAGCATCCAGCTTTATTTCCTCAGCCACACTGGCTGCGTCCTTCCCCATAATGGAGACTAATAGTGACACATTAAATGTCTAATAATTCATAAACACAGTATATATGAGAGTATAACCACAAACATATGGTCATACTTTTTTTGTGACGGACTTACTGCAAATATATTAAGCAAATGATAATATACTACCAATAATGAAGGCAACAATTATTTTGACTGTTTATGAACAAGTTTCTCAGTTTTTAATTGTTTTTAAGAAATAAGAAAGAAATGGATATCATCATCTAAATGAAATAACACCTAATTGTACTATTATGATTAACAAATGAACTTACTATGCCATTAATTATTAGTGGTAAAAATGGGTAAAAAATAATGTGTATAAATGCATCTAGTGATAATCTGGCATTGTTGCCAGATTTGGCACAAATAGGCCATATTGAAATTATTCAGGGAGAGAAACTGGGTTCTGTTTGCAATACAGTAATCGGTGATTGTTGTTTCTTTGTGTTTGTTTCATATTTATCCTAATTAATCAAATGCATCTCTTGTAACTGAACTGAATTTTGCATAATATAAACACTGTACCAAAAGTATAGAAGAACACATGGAATAAAGGTGTAAAAACTGTAGATAAAAAAATATATTTCTTTAATTCTGACCAATAAGATACTACACACATCTACTGTACTACATGCTGTATATCCGAGTTCTTCATATAATGATTGCCTAACAACCTCACAGTCAGAACAAAATCCAATCATAAGTTAGCATACTATTGTAGAAGAAAACTGAGTCCTGGATACATATACATTGGCTGGAAACCCACTTGTAAAGGGAATGGCCAAGTCAAAGCACAAACATTCCCCAGAAGTTAATATACCACCACCACTCTTCTAAGCTTCTTGGGGATTAAGTTTTGTGACAATTTCTCCCCCCTCCCCAACCAACAATCTGCTGGGTCACCCATGGAGTGTAAATGGGCAAGGATATCTGCCGTGAGACAGATTCCAATAAATATTATGGCCAGATGATAATCTAAAGGAAACAAGAAAGGCTTATACGATGAAAGTATTAACATCACCTGCTCACAATTTCTGGTGGTAGTTTGAAGTGAACTGGAAAAATTAAAAATATCTGAAACATAATACAATTACAGACACTTTAATACATACGCTAAAAAGATATAAAGTTATGACTAGTAATTAATGATTGCAAAACAAAAGGAAAATATAATAAATTTCATACAATTGTCATTAAATGCTTTGGTGGTAAACACTTCTCGCAGCTGGGTCACACTGGAATGCTGCAGTTTTTTCCACAAGTCAACTAATTGGGTCACTTTAACATTGCTCAGACGGTAGCCATGAATACGGTAGAGGCAGAAATGAAGTCCAGTTTTAACATTTGTGGCCTGAAATACAAGATAAGAGACTGTTTTAAGTATTCTGATACTCATTTTCTAAAAACTATTTATAGACTGAAGCATGCAACTGGCACTTGGATAAGATATGCACAAGTTACACGGAGTAAATATTTTTAACAGAAGAGATATGAAACATATACCCTATTGAAAAGAATCAACATAGGAAGAGAGCTTCTGCAAAATAAATATATCAGTATATTAAATGCTGCAAATAGGATGTTATACGACTTAAAAACCATGCGTAAGAAAACTGAAAAGTTTTAATGCTGTATACTTGACAAGACCACAATATCACAGCCTACAGCACTGATGACAGTAACTTAAAAAATAAGTACCTTATATACTGAGGTAGCATATCCAAAAATTGTAGATTTATTCACTGCATGTTGAGGTTCTAAAGGAACTAGTTCATGGTACATGTCAACTTCTTGGGGAATATCTAGAAATATGAATAAGATAATTTATATGTTTTTATAATTAAGAACACTATGAGCAGCTCTTTTATATATATATATATATATATATATATATATATATATATATATATATATATATATATATATACAGAGAGAGAGAGAGAGAGAGAGAGAGAGAGAGAGAGAGAGAGAGAGAGAGAGAGAGAGAGAGAGAGAGAGAGAGAGAGAGAGAGAGAGAGAGAGAGAGAGAGAGAGAGGAGAGAGAGAGAGAGAGAGAGAGAGAGAGAGAGAGAGAGAGAGAGAGAGAGAGAGAGAGAGAGAGAGAGAGAGAGAGAGAGAGAGAGAGAGAGAGAGAGAGAGAGAGAGAGAGAGAGAGAGAGAGAGAGAGAGAGAGAGAGAGAGAGAGAGAGAGTGTCTCCCGGTTGTTTCCTTATCAACTATTATGAAGACCCAAACTTTTCATTCAAACACATGCTCTCCTTCGTTTATCGTTCCACTTCTGACAGTAAACAGAACCACACTTTCATGTGACTAAAAATGAACTCTGAACACTATGACTACATTGCAAACTATTAGAACTAAAAACATTATGAACTATATACATCGTGATATATAGCTGCTTCTGCATGTAACATTTCATTATATCCCCTCTCCTGACATGCCAAACTATCTGTATATTTTTATGACCCTTTTCTTCATGCAAAATAGATAATACCAATCCTTATCCAAAACGTTAACGTTCAGCTCTTCAGACACACGCTGAGTCAAGGATCATAATAATAAAGATAAATGCCAGAGAAAAACATTTTATCACTCCTGTTTATCAAACATTATTCTAACTGATTATTCAACCCTAACTGCAAGCCAAACATTCTGAAATAAAACACTTATTCCATACAAAATCCAAAATAAAACACTTATACTAGAGAGAATCTAAAATAAAACACATTCTAAATAGAATCCATATACAAAAGTCATAATGCCCCTTACATGAGGGATGGCTGACTAAGAGCAAAAAATCTGGACTTATTTTGGGAGAAATATACAAAGGAAGGTATTCCCAGTCTCCTCACTTCACCCACTTTAATGGACTTTTTCGACATGTAGGGGAACAAGGATGTATTCTTGTTCCCCCCCATATGTTTCATCATGATACCATTTGGAATATCTATATTGTATCTTACATATACCAGTAATCTCCAGGCTTAAAAAATTTCAGTACATATGAGTTTCAGTTCAATTGACAGCACATATTTGCAATGATGACTCGATGAGAGTTAACACATTTCACAACCCAATCAACAACAACATTTTGATGATCGAATTATCATAACATGAAGCTTTCTTATGTAGATGCTCAATATAAATATTTACTTTATTCTTCTATACTGTACAGGATTTACTTTGCTCTTTTATTATTAATAATATCAGCCAAATAATTATGTGCTAAAAAAGCCTTGTATGAAAAAATTTTCATGGTCCAACATAATTAGCACAGCCCGAAAGCTAACGTTCTAATTATTACTGTCAACTTGCGATATTTTTTCTTCCTGCCCCTGTCATAAGGTTGATAATTAGTTTCTCAGGTAATACTCAATATTGTTAACCTAACAAACGGTAATAATACATAATAAAATACTTTATATTTTATCAAATCCAGGTCAGTTAGTGATTATACAATTTTGCCGAAGCATATATCCAATTTCAACACAATTTGTATATTATTCCCTAATGATACAAACTAAGGCAAGACACTGAAATATGGCTGGCCATAACTTGATCACCCTTGCTGTATTATAAAAAAGAACTAAAACAAAGAACTTACAATATCAAAGATGAGTTACAGGTCACTCAAATGAAGACACTGTAAATAAGTCATTCAGACCTTACAATACAGAAATATCTACATGTAAGCACAGTACTATATGACCTACCTGGGATTGTTTCAGGGTCAATATGGGCCATGGTCATGGCATGTCTTTCTAATATATCATGTCTAAGGTCATCACCCATAAAGAAATGCGGAGGATTGTTTGACGATCTCAAATGATGAATGTGGGATGGAGTTGATGGCAGTATGTGATACGGAGGGAACACAAGCGCGGGAGGCGGAGCAGAAAATGGAGCCGGAGAAGGTGCTGCGGTGGCAGCTGCAAATGACTGCTGATCCTGGGCAGTAAAGAAGTAAGTCGTTCCTCCCACATTTTCATGGTATGTGGGAACGCCCGAAGTATTATTCGGCTCCTCTCCTGCAGCCACGCGAGGCGAACGTCTTCCCCGTGCGGGAGAGCCTTGAGGAGAACCCGGTCGTTGCGGCGATGCCACAGAGGCAGCTGGGGACGACCGTGTCATCGAAGAAAAACCAAGAGAGTTAGATGTAGAAAGATTGGGAGATCCTATTCCAGACAAAGAATGAAAGGAAGGGGTTGAAGAAGAGTGAGCGAGTCCAGCACCACCGGCACCTGGCACAAACTCTGCAATATTTCCAACTGAAGGCTGAAAAAAGAAAAACAAAAATGCAGAATTTTATATGCAAGTTCTATTAATTGTTTTGCACATAAGTGATTCCATTTCCAGCAAAAGCTACCAAGGTGGGCACAAACACACCACACATATTGAGTTCGGAAGACTTTCTCCATTCTCACCTCAGTTATATTGTATGGTAATATGAAAAATACTTATAGCATTATACTTTCCATAATTCTAAAATATAGTATACACTGCTATATTGGCTACATAAATAACTAAAACTAATACCATACATA
This sequence comes from Halocaridina rubra, assembly GCA_037179515.1. Taxonomy (NCBI): domain Eukaryota; kingdom Metazoa; phylum Arthropoda; class Malacostraca; order Decapoda; family Atyidae; genus Halocaridina; species Halocaridina rubra. The sequence goes on along the minus strand of JAXCGZ010017083.1, from coordinate 38,632 downwards.
GCAAACATTAAATCTCACTTACCACACTTACTTTCCTTGAACCAACACCATCTAGACTTAAGGCAGCAAGACTTTTGTTTAGAGAAGGGTTTTGCTGCTGTTGAGATACTGGCAATGACTGCCGATTCTGAAGGAACAGGTAGTATTTAATACAATAACAATCAAATGAGGAAACTAGTATAGAAGAGTAACCCCAGGGTTAATTTCATGTGCGGCTCTAGGGCTACTCATTTTTACAAGACACCCAAAGTCTACAACAACTTGAAGACTATATAAACTTGTTACACAGTAATTACCAGAGAACATCAATACAATTACAACTAAAACCCTGACAATCATTTATGTAAATCATTCTGAAGATCAATTAGAATAACTGTTATTCATGTAAAAAGTGGTATACTGTATTCAGCTTTCAAGCTGAAATTGATCATTTTATAAACGGTAAGATAATTCTAATTCACAAAAACAAATATATATATTTATATTTTTTTTTTCCCATGCACAATGCCTATTCCCACCAAGCTGAGCAGTGGCTACGACCAAAAGTTTTATAAAAATAAAAATTCATGTTAATTTCTCTAAAACTATAAACATCCACTCAAGAGTAACACTAATGCATATCTGTACTCATGCATGCTGAGGGATGAAGGACGAATGCTCTTCCCAACTCCCCCCGGTGGGCTCGAACACACGTTAGTCACCTGACTCGTGAGCTCTACTACTGAGCTACTGCGGCTCCTGTCAAACTTGGAATAAGTATTAAATCTGAAAAATTACAGGTCTCCCAGCCTACTCTAGCCTCATTATCAAAGCTTTATTTCCCTCACTTTGCACTAGGTCATATTGTCTCTTGCATTCTTTTCATCCTCTGGAAGGAAGAAGGTCGAAAGAAAAAAAAAAAGTCAAGGGGCTTTAAAATATTTCTGAAGACACCAAATTGAAATACAAATTGGAAAGGAAGAAATTCCTCATATCTCATTAAGAAACAGATCAATAAAAATCGAGATCAATATTGGTAGATAGACAAAAACCAGCAACAGGACTGTCAGTTTAAAAAAAAAAAACAAGGCAAGGAATTTCAACATTTCTGGCAAGACACAAAAATTAGAAAAAACTGAAAAGAAAGAGCCTCAAAATTTCCTCATAATGATGGCACTATTGATCCTATATAATATGATATTATTGTTAGCAGATATAAAAATTGGCTATAGGAAAAGAAAGTTTCCATGACTGACACATCCTATAATCTTGCATGATTATCTTTCGTACGCAAGAGATTAAACTCGAGAGTTTGCTAAAATAAATATTGGAGGAATAAAGTTACTGATCTCTCATTCTGTGTGGTAAACCTTTTCTGTATGTAGCACAAAGATGCATCACAAAAAGTACATTAGTAATCTATCAAGAAAACTTCTGTGTCCACCCCATTTGCAATGGGGAGATTAACAGCAACACAAAAAGGTAAACAGGTATACAGAGGCATGTAATCACACACATGAAACCACTCTATATTTCTATAATGTTTTCATCTATGCTTGGAGGAAAGAAAACAGGATTAAAATATTTCTATATAAAAGAATAAAAGTAAAAAAATAATTCATGTAAGATTAGGTTGGGTACTTGGTCTTCACCATTATTACCACATACTGTATACAAAACAAGAGAGAACAGGTACGACAAGAAACTTAAATTTGCTACAGTAATAAGACTTCACACCTGTAGACAAATACTGTACTGAAAAAATCTCACAGTGGTAATTAAAATACGGAAATTAATATCAAAATATATACTAGCAATAGTGATGATATTTAAACACTATAGCCTAACCAAAAGGATGCCAAATTTGGTGACTCCAAAGCCTTAAACTGATCAATGCTTGAACCTCTTAACGGTATTCGCATACACTTTCTTAAAAACTTTGAGTCACTGAAGTTAAGATTGCAAATTAGTAAAAGCAATGAAAAAAGAAGCAGATCTCTCTTGTGTATTAGTCTATATGAATTGAACATTGACTCTGAAACATCCAATCTTCACCCTATTAGTACAGATATTACATGTGACGATATTTTGAACTTATAAAGGACAGGCCAGGAAACTCGTTAAGTCTTCTTCAGTTACATTTGTTTTCCCACGTCCACATCTACACCAAATATTCTGACGTATTTGTAATGTATCTCTTATCCCTTCACATCTAACAAGTCACAACACTCCACACGTTTTTCTTTGGTTTATGTCTTTTCGACGTCTGGGCTCGATGAGAGAAATCTCTTTGCCCGTCTTGGTATCACAATCATAAAAAAAAAAAAAAGTGGTGACTGTGTACTCGGAAGTTATAATATTGCTATCAAACTTTAAACCAAATGTTATGGATTATATGCTCTACAGAATCGTCTGTAGTTAGAACAAAGAGGTAAGTAAAGGCAGAGAAGATAGCAGTTTCAAGACACAAGGAAGATCCAAAAACTTACACTAATGTACGTTGCAAGCTTTGATTCTTGTGGGAGGCCATTCACTTGGCTAGCTCCTGGCGGCGTGGAGGATACTACGGCTGGTGACTGCTGGGGGATTCCCAAATTTAAAAAGAGTGGGTCCATGCTCAATACTCACTATCTGTAATGACGACTTTTATTTAAATTTTAATTTCTTATTTTATAAAATAAAGATCAGAAAAAAATTTCTTGCCTCTTTACAGAGTGGGATCATGCTCAATACTCACCATCTGTGATGACAACTTCCATATAAATGATGATCCAAATTTTTTATTTTAAGTGAGAGTAAATGGATTCATCATAAGGATCCACCTTATCAAAATCTAGAAAACTTTTGCATACCTTCTCTCTGTGCGAGATAAATTAAATATTTATACTGCAGCGAGAAAAGTGCGCTGAGCACAGGGGAAGCCCCCAGTTCCAAATACCCACCTCAGACACAAAATACAAGGGTTTTGTTTATTTTTTCCAACATCCAAAGTAAGCAAAAACGAGAAATTGTGTATTCAATGAATAAAGAGAATACAGGTTAAATATGAGGCACCTAGCACTATACCAAAAGTACAAAATACCAGAAAACTCATATAGCTTTTTGCAACTTTAAAACTCTGAGATCTTGGTAGCCACTCATGTTATTTTAAGATACACTTAAAAAAGAATCACCTTACATGGCCGCCTACCAAATTATCAAAGTTTTCAAGCTGTTAAACTTTAAAACACGTTTTTTAGCTCTTTGAAATTTTGGCATTTAGCCTAGTATTATACATTACTGAAATTTGACATGTCTATTACATGTCATTTCCATGATAAAAAAACATTTACAATTGGGGCACTCTGTGGTCATAAACTGGGAGTAAGCAAGCACCATATTGTGTAATAATTTGTTCCCCATTTGAATGGGAGTGACTACAAACATGCTGGGGCTGGGGAGTTAATATTTAACTTACTAAACAAGTTTCAAATACCAAGTTCAAAAATAATCCACAATCCATCCAAAATCAGGGTTGGAGTTACATATCACTCAGTGGACCTGTAGTGGCAGCGTCTTCGGTATAGGTTCACCCTCTGGAGCTGCAACTCAGATGAGGAGCAGCAAAAGGCCAATCTGCCACAACCAACACCTGGCCCTCATGGAGAACGAGAACCTGGGAGAGGCTTCGGTCACTCAGGGATTATCTCATCTCTCAAGACAATGCACAGAGTAGCACAATTTTTTTCAACACCAAGAAATAACTCTCCAATGGTCATTTCTCGAAGACTCTTTCTAGCCATATACATTATGGGAAACACATTAAGGAAGATTGCACTCCACACAATCACATATGCCATTCACACATATGCCCAGGATCAGCAGCTGTGCAGCCACAATTTAGGGAATAACAACAATATCGCTCAACAATATTATTTGTCACTCAAATCACCTAACTTACTTGGAGGAGCAATAGACACCCTACAATATTACAAATTATTACTGTACTTGGAAGATAGAACCCATGATAGGTTAAAATCAAAACAACCTAGAAAAATCAAATACACATGACATTTAATAAAGATACAATACATAAACGTATGCTGTAAGCCTAGTTTACCCCTATGAATGCCCTTGCAGATTTTACCCAGTCCTTTCATTATATTACTACAGCCTGCTTACGCTGGCATGAGAAAGTTCATTTTGTAACAAAGTCAATCCACTCCACATTAGTCTATCAAAATGATCCACTCCGACACAAACCAGTAACATCTGCAGCTTCCACATAGAAGTTCACAATTCCAGGCTAAAGCTTCAGTGTATTGACCCTCTCAAGGAGCCTGTGAGAATCTGGGAGGTATGTACTGAGCAATAGGTTTCAGTAATAAACAGCAAAACTAAAGATTTAATATTAGGCACTCTGCCTTCCGTACATCAAAATTCACGTTTCTCAAGAGCAAATCCGTCTTTGAAAGTTCGAAATTCAAAGACACATCAAAATGGAGCCCTAAAATCAGCTTTTATCAAAAAAGTAGTCACTTAACATTGGCACAAATAGTTATATTGTGACTGTTGTTGTGAAAAAAATAAAACGTTCATATACGTTATTTTGGCATTAAGTCAAAATATAGAGAGATAATTTTGAAAGGCTTATAAAGTTCATTTTAGCTGGCTAAATGTAAGTTATGCAGCTGACATTACTAAAGTGCAAATAGTTGTACAATTTTGATATTCCCTATCACAAATAAAAAATTGACCCTCCAACTTTTACCCAACTAGGATAACCATTGTCTTGTCAAGTTCTAAACTGACCAGAGAACTACAGCTAACAGTGCCTAAAGGGGAAATCTCTCTCTCTCATGGGTACTAGTTATAAGGGGACCAGACAAACACTAATTATGGGTAATAATTCCAAGGGTAAAAAATTTAAACTTAATAAAGGCCTTTAAGTCGTATTAGGTTAAATTGCCATTTTTAATGTTTTTTTATAAAGTTGGGCTTCATTAATGGCAGACATCTAAAGAAAAAAAAATTGCTTCAAAGTGCTGTATATTGGTTTGTGATTTTGATGTGATTATTGTATTTTATACAGTTTAAATGATGAATTTGATACATACACTGGTAATTATTCACATTCACGATAATGGAAAAACTACAAACTTTTTTTTTGTAACAGGCTAAGTTAAGCTTGGTCACCTAATTCAGCGATAACAGTGAAATGACTAGATAAGTTTACTTTCATTATTCTAAATATCATTTCAGTGTTTTGTATTCAATTTTTATTCGCTTGGGGTGTGAAAGTACTCTTTTGCACATTACGTTACTGAAAACATATTCTATACTACTTAAATGTAGTGGGGGAGTCTGCAGTCCCTAAACTCTCCCTTAAAGTTAAAACCATTCCATTGTTTTGTATTTTTTTATCTCTCATCGGGGATGTGAAAGTAAAAATAATTTACTAAAAACATGGGTGTTATTGCATTATAGGACCACCTCTGGTTTCCAGTTGAAATAAGGGTTTTCTGCTAGTTTTGTATGTGTTTTAAGCGAATCTGACCATCATTTGCTCCGGAAATTAGTCCTTCCCTCTGAAAAATTTACCATTAGTTAAAAATCACTGGGAAAAATTAACCGTTAGTTAAAAATCACTGGCTTTCTGGTAAGTGAAGAGTTGCTGTAGCCGCCCGTTACTCAATTTCAAAATGTGCACTGAGTTCATGAAATAATGGGGTTAGGTTAATTTAGGTTAGGTTAGGTTAGTTCAACACATAAAAAACTACCCAAAAAATATATATATTTCAATTGGAAAATAGAGGTGGTCTTATAATGCAATTTTACCAAAACATGTACTTAACTACTTCAACTACATTAGGCTCTAAAGTCTCTAAGCCCCTCAAATGAAAACAACAATCTTATTATAATTAGCTTATTCCACATTAGATATGATCCCTTCCATTGCATTTATGTCAAACTTATGATTATGCTGATCAAACAAAAAACAAATAAGGTACATGTTTACTATCACACCCCAGTTAGAAAAAAAAGTCATGACAATTGTTACATTAGGTTAGTTCACTCCTGCTACGATGAGTTCATAATTTAAATTATTCCTATTACTTATTTTAGGTTCTTAAATAATTTATATTTTCGTAACACTCCCTGGTATGAAAATATACATTTACCAAGTATGAAAATACCAGTGTATATTATAGAACTAGAGGAACAGGAAGTTTTTGACCTTAAAATTAAGGGTTCATGTTTATTTCCATAGCCCTAGTTTAGAAAAAAAAAATCATGAAAATTTATATATTGTGTTATAACGGTTATATTAATTTCATCTCTGTAAAAACTTTTTTTTTTTTTTTTACATATTTTTACAATGGCTTGTTTTATCATCCAAGTCTTTTAGGGGTGCACTAGTAAAAATTTATCATAATTAAAAATATGCATTATCAAATCTATCCAAGGAACGGAAACAAGGTCATATGCCTTGAGAAAATATTTTCTCTTAATAAACTATGATTTCAAGGTAACTAATTTCCCCCCCCCCCACACCAAAGAACTCGTGCATATTCAGTCAAAATTTAATTTACCTTTCAAGAGACGGCTTCAGACTGGCATCAGAAAGTTCTTTTTGTGTAACAAATTCCACATTTCTCATAGGAAAAAAAAAAAATGATTTGCCAATCGTTCTAAGACGAGTCAAGACGGTCTGACCCCAAATTAATCAGCTGTTTGTCATCAAAGAGTAATTTGGTAGTTAGTGAATGGCCAAACAAGCCACTTCTCTCCCAATAATTACCAATCACAAGTTCCAAATAAATCAGCTGTTTGTCATCAAAAAGTGGTTGTTGTTGAGTGAATGGCCAAACAAACCACTTCTTGCGCAAGAACCACCAATCACAAGTTCTCATTGGCCCAAAAACCATTAAAAATTTACTATTATTCTCTGGGATTTTTCACGCACTCGTGGGCCTCATTTTCATAATGGGATTCAATCCAAGGACCAGTTTAAATCACACGAGCGAATGTGTTTTTATAATTGCAAAAGACTGTGAAGAAGAACCGCTGTTGAAGAAGCTCCTGAAACAAGGGAAAAAGTGAGCATCGAAACTCTAAACAACTGAGCGTTTGAAGCCTAAATATATAATTTTATTATATATTTCGCTTAATTTTTTATTTTAATTATTATATCCTTAAACTTTAGATAATATTTAACTCTTTAATTACCGATAGAACAAGTTTCGTAGACTCTGAGAACACAGTTTTAAATACTCAATAATTGCAATTTGCAAGACAAGATTCACATATATCTTGTTACCACACAATAGACAAAAACTAAACACGTTTAAATAATGAATAAAAATGGGAAAATATTACGAAAACTATATAGCCAAAAATAAAATAAGAAACTCCCTAAAATCTGAGACAAGAACACCGTTGCCGTGTTTCCCTGCTCGCCTTAAAAATAGACTAAAATGGGGTGGAGTGAGGGAATTTGCAAAATGTTCTTCCTTTATATTTTTGTCCCTCATTAGTGTCGAGGTATGCTCTGACTCGGCCAATCCATTTAAAGACATAAAAAATATTCAACGGTTTCTGTTGAATCTATTCATAACCGTCAAGTAACACTATTCGATCCTCTATTTGTAGCGTTTATACAGTTGTAAACATTGTCAACATACATACAAACAAACAGACAAACTAACACTTTAAAAAAGTGCGCTGTGTAAACCTGGACAGGAAAACGAGACTTTATAGGAAATTTGGGGATAAACTGACGCTAATTATGCTATTTGATGACTCACAATTCGATAGGGAAAATTATCGCAATAAACTTATAATATTAAGGTTAGGTTAACTCAGACCCTTGTACATACAAACTCTTACGCAGTTTATTATATGAGATTTTGGTTAGGTTGGTTAGGTTAAATTACACCCTAATTAGGCACGTGATATTGTTTATTAGGTGTGTTAAGTTTATTTTCATTTAGTTAAGAAAAGAGTTAAACTCTCTCTCTCTCTCTCTCTCTCTCTCTCTCTCTCTCTCTCTCTCTCTCTCTCTCTCTCTCTCTCTCTCTCTCTCCTCTCTCTCTCTCTCTCTCTATCTATCTATCTATCTATCTATCTATCTATCTATCTATCTATCTATCTATCTATCTATCTATCTATCTATATATATATATATATATATATATATATATATATATATATATATATATATATATATATATATATATATATGAAGCAAAAAAGGGCCCATAAATAAAACACAAGAAGAAGCGAAGATGTACTATATATTACGACTGGACTCCAGCCCTCTTCAGGTACAAATGAAGAGGACTGGAGTCCAGTCGTAATATATAGTACATCTTCGCTTCTTTTTGTGTTTTATTTATGGGCCCTTTTTTTGCTTCATATTGTGCTGTGATATAACAGTTTATTTTGCATATATATATATATATATATATATATATATATATATATATATATATATATATATATATATATATATATATATATATGTTGTTGTTGTTATTCTGGTTTTACGTCACGGACTCCCTTTTCAACCAAGGGCTAGGATGGTTGCCTTCTTGCGAAGGCCTTGTTTTGGCAGATGTAATCGTTACCCTGAGTGCATGCCCTTGCTAACCTCAGAACGTGACGGGCCGCG
>JAXCGZ010017083.1:17500-25000 GCA_037179515.1 Halocaridina rubra | reverse complement strand
TTATATTTTTAAGCGAATATTGACATAAAAAAAATGCTTATTAATGATGAAAATGTATTGCAAGGATTAAACTTCTTTTTTTAGGAGGTAAATTATCAATTGCAATCGTTAAATAATATTGCATTCAAGAAAACATCTAATTGGAATTAATTTTCTTTCGATTTGTTTAATGAACGTTCGTCAGTATGTTTCCTTATTTCTTACTAAGCATGCATGTGCTTAGTGTTTGGTAAGGTTAGGTTAGATAAGCTTAACCTAACCTTACCTAACATCAAGAACCTACATTTTGCATCAATCTCATATTAAGCACCTAGAATGGCATTAGGTGCCCATTCTGGGATTAATCCAAGATTTTTTTTACTATGCAGTATTTTAATACGTCAACAGTTCTTGTATTTGATGCTTTTTAAAGAATGAACATAGGTTATAAGATTTATTGGAAAGAAGACACTCATAAAGACATCAAGTTCCACACAAGATATTTGCAAGGAATGAGATATGTCTAATGGATTCGGTTTTACGTCACGAACTCCCTTTTCTACTAAGGGCTAGGACGGCTGCCTTCTTACGAAGGACTTGTTTTGGCGGATGTAATCGTTACCCTGAGTATATGCCCTTACTAAACTCAGTCCGTGACGGGGCGCGAACTCTCGACCTGCCGCCTCAGAGTCGCAGACGCTACCGTTTTGCCACGGAGACTACTAGGAGATATATAAGTCTAATATCTATCCAATTTACAGTGGTAACAGAACAATACCTAATGTTTGGGGAGAATTACTACCTCACTCGTATTCTGTATGTGTGCCTTGAAAGCTGATTAAAAGGAATTGGGTGTGAATTGCTGATTACTTCCATCCTCACCATGGATTAGTCGTGTATGACAAAGACTCGATACCCTATCTTGTTTGGTTGTGGCCACACTGATGGCGTCAGAAGGATATGGCATTGTGTTAAAAAAAGATTGCCTTCTTTTTTCACATGAGTTGAATACTGTTGTGATTCATGCTAATTCGTGACCAATTAAATCTTCAGGTTACTTTTTTGTAAAAAAAAAAAAAAAAAAAAAAAAAAAAAAAGCAGGCAAACCAGCAACCGCAACAGCACAAAAACTTTATAGCATGGCATAACCTAGTCAACTCGTCAACAACACCAGAATAAATACAAAATAACCTAAAAGAATACTCAATTCAGTAAAGGATGCAAAGAGATCACATCTAAAGGAGGTTTATTTTATTTGACACCATAGAATAATGAATGCGACTAGTACACATAAATGACATCAACATATAAGAATTACTTACACTTCTTTTATGACAGCTAATAGCCTCCTTTCTGGCTGGAAATGACGATCGGATATTCAAGGAAATATTATATGCTAAATGAATCTCAAATAATAATTGACCATCAATGCAGTTCAGTCCACATTACAAAAAAAAACTTGAAATGTTAATTCTGATGGTAAAAAGAATATGCACAAGTTGAAACATTCTATGAAAGCCAGAGCTTCTTTACACACGTCACAACTATAAATACAAACACACACACTCTCCTTAAACTTAATTCTGGATTCTTTAATTGGTATAAAGAACAAAAAATAAGGAAAAAATTCCCTTACAAATTTATATGACATGAATTACATTGTTCAGTGTGAAATGTCATAGCAAAATTAAAAAATAAAAATTCCATTTAAAACACAGCCTGTTAACTATGCTAATGATGAAGAACATCCCTCCAGACTTTGCTGCAGTTTCTCTGCTGTGAAGTTATTTTCCCTGTGTTAGGATACCAGGTGCAGAGGCACATCAAATACTCACATCAGTTTGAAAGTCATGATAATATTTCATCAGCAAATTTCATAATTTCAATTAATCTTACTTATCATTTGTGTTTTTATGATATTTATAATTTATGTAACGTTTAGAGAAATTCCCCTCGTGTCATTTTAATTAAAATATCCTTATCAAAAATAAAGAGTAAGGGATGTCAAAATACATTAAAAATATATTCAAGCATATATCAGACTAAGCACAGAGAGCCAAGTTCATCAATACAGGATTCATAAAATGAATAGCTAAAGATCTCTACCACTGTCAGTACAAGAAGCTTGTAGGTAACAAACTATCTCTGCTAGTAATAAATATACCTACTGTTGTTAATAAAAAATATGACCTATCAGAAATTTTTTTCTTTGGTGACTTATATGTGTTACATTTTAAAAAACATGCTTTCTATAGGAATGGAAAATGGTTTGTTTTCTCACGATTTCTCCTTAGATGATTAGCAACTATGGAAGGCGACATTGGTTCCAGGAAATTAAAAAAAATTACAAATATAAAACGAAAATGAGGAAAAACTTGTGAAGACTCAAACATATTTTACAAACATCATCAGCTTGTTGTCTCTTTCTTCCACAATCAAGACATACTATAAGCTAATTCCTATCCAACTATGGATTCCATTGGATGCTCTGAGAGAATAGTATAGGACGTTTTAGTGGTGTCCATCGAGTGGGCGTACTTCGAATATTGTACAAGAATTCACAAGGATGGTGTCATATCTATTTTCTTATTTTCTCTTGCGCTCTGCTACTGGTAGTAGTCATACTGTTGACAGTTTGTGTGTGTAGTGGCTTTACTCGGCCAAAAAAACAAAGAATAGCGGCTGAATTTTGTATGAAAAATAATTCAGAGATACACAAACTGTATCTGCCTAATAGTCACACACAATATACTAAAGATGAAATTTCAAGTACAGTTTCATAAATTAAAAAAAATAATTCTAATAACTTTACTGTTTATATAAGTGTAAAGCCATCTGGAAGAGGTTAGATATCTAAAAGGTCTATTCGTATTGGTAGGAGAGGTTTGTCTTCAGCTCTAATTAATGATTTCAGTTGGTTAGAATTGTCATCATGCCTCATCCTCCTGAAATTTTCCAATATATAAAGAAAGATATTATCATGATTTGGAATTATAAGCCTAAATTGAAGGTAAGGAAGTATAATCTTTCAGGGGTACAATAATGTTGTAATTTGAATAATTTGAGAATACTTGTTAATGTTCTTGGAAAGTACGAATACCTGTGAGGGATTCTATTTTACGCTACAGACTCCCTTTCTCTATAAAAGGCTAGGACAGTGCCTTCCTGAGAAGGACTTTGGTTTTGGCAAGTGCGACCGTTACCCTGAGTGAAAGCCCTTTCTAACCTCAGACCGTGGTGGACCTCGACCCTACGACTTGACGAATCAAGGTCACACATCCTGCCAACCTGGCCACATTGGCCGCTGATATATGAAGTATGTAAAAGGATTAAATATATATAAAAAAAGAAGGTATTTTTCAATTGCATTCCATCGTCTAATGGGCACTAAAAGTGATCAGCATAACTCTCGCAGGCAAAATCAACAGACTTCTTGCCTCTGTACTAGAGTCATTCCCTTAGGTACTTTAGAAGCAATAACTCCGATGAGAAACATTGAATTTAAAATGTATACTGTACTCTTTGCCTGCTTATGCACACAAATATAGTAATCTAAGCCATATACTGAAGACTGTATTTAGTTATAACTGAATTATGAGAACAACTTTGAAAATTGTATACTGGTTAAATTTCCTTAATAACAAAAGGTAATTGCATTAACAAAATACTAAATCACTATTACATTAGGGCTAAAATAGGCCACCGGACGGCTTTTATTGTTTCAATATAGAACTGTGCATGTTTTTATAGATAACAATGTTCAGTGGTATGGGCAACCTGCTTGCTCTTGCGCATAAAACGTGGAATGTAAGGAACTGGGCTAAACTGAGGACAGTGAAATAACATTCATATCTGGCAAAGCAATGCTCCCAACAAAATAAGGTTCACACTAGTATGGGTATTTCTTGTAAGGTTCTATTTCACTTTTACCTAAAACATGGTTTCTTAAGTATAAACATGAAAGCCTAATTTATACTAGTTTATCCTAGTTTATACTAAGTTATTTTAACCCTCATTAGATCAGTCTTTTGGTAGGGAGCATGGCTCATTCAATAATGACTTCTGCTTCTAAGCGAACGTCTAGAACACTAATAGATGACAGTTTACAAAGCCTTAAATATTATTAAAAAGTAATGGTCTGCATGATCACAATTTTCCCATGTTACTTCTTCTGCTCTTCCTTCTTTTCTGGTCCCTTAGGTATGTCTGCCATTAGATTCATCCTATCTTTGGGATTGGGTTCTGGAAACGGTCCGTCGAGAGAGTCCATGGACTTCTGAGTATCCAGAGAGTCAAGAGATTTCTGGGTATCCAAAACGTCTGAGACAGACATCCTTCGGCAGTCTTCAATGACTAAACGTGTCGAATCATCCATATTTTCATGCTGGCCATTCTTCAGAGCTTCAGGCTACAAATAATATGGAATTAATAATACAATTTAAAGAATGGTCATGCACCCAAGGGAAGGATACAATCAAGCTTTAATTAATTACTTTAAAATTGGCCTTGTAATTACTAACACCTCCCCCATTAACACAGTAAGTAACAAAATTTTCTACATAAGTGGAGAGTAAAAACTTAAATTAGGTCCAAATTTCTAGCTAGATTGTCTACACAAAATGTACAACATATTGTATGAGTCAGTTTGGAAATCATCATGGCATGCGTGAATCCTGAACAATATTTTTCACTGATTCAATGAGCATTACTTACTCTCACTAGATCATCTGGAGGGGGGTTCATGAGCGTGAATGGAACTTCAGCTACCAGTTCTCCTCCCAGAGTTCCCATGGTAAGTTTAACTCGAGCAACGTAGGACACTACCACACCAAACTGCTCACGATGATCTGGATTGGTGAAACTGTAACCAAACCACAATGGCGTTATTTCACAGGATTCCCATTTACATACCTCCTAATCACCTGAATCAAGAGGTCAATTTGAAACTCTAATGCTTACCGGTTTTATGTCACGGACTCCCTTTTCTACTAAGGGCTAGGACGGTTGCCTTCTTTCAAAGGACTTGTTTTGGCAAATGTAATCGCTACCCTGAGTGCATGCCCTTGCTAACCTCAGACCGTAACGGGGCGCGAACCCTCGACCTGACGCCTCAAGGTCACGGACGCTACCGCTTGAGCCACGGTGACTACTCTAATGTTTACCCATATGTTGCAAATATACTGAATACATTGATACTAATAACCATGGCGGACCACATGAGAGACCCTATGTTATTAAGACTGCACTTAACCACATACACCAACAACACTTTATACACTCCATGAGAGTTATGGGGGAAAGCCCATGATAGGCAATTATCTTTCTCAGCAACTCTGGGCTGCTCGAGCTGGCAGTTCGGGGAACTATAACAATAACAATATTCTATGTCATGCATACATATGGAAGACATTAGAAACTGCAATTAAAGAAATATACATGTCACATAATCAATTACTGTACTACATTAAGAGTTAGCCATCAAGGTTCAATATTCCAAATGGTACCGTGAAGAGCATTTTCATCTAGGATATTGAAGGGAGAGTTGACCGCGATGTCATGGCCTGATATTCTTCAAAACTGACTGAAAAATTATGAGATATTGAATTCAGGAGTGCCGCACCTCTATAAACTTTGGATATAATGCATACAGCTGAAGGGTCTTTTGGACTTAAATGGGACTGTCCAAGACAGTTCGATGTTAAGTCCTCCTTCAATTACGGTTCTCTTTCTATGCCTACATCAACATCGAATATTTTTAGATATTCATTACACATGTCTTATTATCCCTTCACATCTGACAAGTTACAATACTCCCCATCTCTGATTCTCTTTATGTTTTCTTCGTGCCCAGGCCCGATGAGGTTAGATTCATTTTATTTTATTATTTTTGCCCGTCCTGGTGTCACAATCATGAAAAAAATAAATAAAGATTATCAAATACCAATGAAATATGTTCCATAACGTAACTTTGATGGCAAAAGTATTTCTTAAAGATTTGTATTATTATCCTAACTGTTTATATGGAAAGAAAAACTTGTGGTTCCCCGTCTACTTATCAAGCAAAAATAAAACGGCAATTGAAAAAAAAAATATTGTCAATACAAACTTACATCATCAAACCAAATAATAATACTTAACCATCCATCAATGGATATGGAATATAAGTCTTTACAAAAATTTTTAATCTCATAGTTAGTCCCCACTTATGGGGGTGGTCACAGACAGGCTGGGCTGAGAGATAAAGGCTGGATGCTCTTCTTTACACCCCGAGGCGGAATCGAACTCGCAAATATCCGTCTCATCTCATCACCTTACAACTTGCACGCCCTACCACTGCGGTACCGCGGCACTCACCTTATTATATACAATACAGTGTGGTGTATTAGATAATGTGTCTACTCACAGGGTAGATGAGGCCAAATTAGTTTCCTCTACTTTAAGTCGTCCATCCATGGCTACTCCTCGACGTTCAAGGTTGTTCTCGAGTTTAGGAACAAGATGGAAAGATCGACTTAGTCCAGCTCCAGGAATTATGGGACAGCCCTCTCTGTTGAAGAGAAGGCAGCATCTTGGAATGATATTCTAAAGATTTTCGTTTTCTATTTACATTGTAGCTAACTATCTATATTTTTGAATATATATATATATATATATATATATATATATATATATATATATATATATATATATATATATATATATATATATATATATATATATATATATATATATATATATATTTATATATGCATGTACCAGTAGCATTTAAAATTCTTCAAAAAACAGTATCTCTACCATCTGTACAAAGACAGGGAGAGAGAGAGAGAGAGAGAGAGAGAGAGAGAGAGAGAGAGAGAGAGAGAGAGAGAGGAGAGAGAGAGAGGAGAGAGGAGAGAGAGAGAGGATATTTTCAGGAAACCTTGCAAGTGCTAAGTTATTACAGTATAAGTGCTCCTTTCCCGACCTTGAAGGGCAACATATGGCCCTGCATACAGCATTGTTTCTCTCTCTCTCTCTCTCTCTCTCTCTCTCTCTCTCTCTCTCTCTCTCTCTCTCTCTCTCTCTCTCTCTCTCTCTCTCTCTCTCTCTCTCTCTCTCTCCTCTCTCTCTCTCTCTCTCTATCTATCTATCTATCTATCTATCTATCTATATCTAATAATACTAATGATATTCATGGAGTGAGTCCCTGCTCGATACCTTAGAATTAATTTGCGATGTTTAATATTAGCAAATGTTAATGTATATATGTATGAATTCTGTAAGACTATGCATATATTTCTGAGGTAAGAGAAAACAATATACAAGGTCTATTTATGAGATATGCTAGAAAATATATCTCACCCCCCAAAAAAAAAAAATTTTTGTCATCTCTATTTGCAAAACCATCATTCATATTTGTTACACCTCTTTTATTATCCATTCACATCTGACAAGTCACAACACGCCCCATCCCTGTTTCTCTCTGCTGTATCTTTTCTTCGTGCCCAGGTCCAATGAGGGCAATATTTTTACCTATCCTGG
>JAXCGZ010017083.1:10000-12500 GCA_037179515.1 Halocaridina rubra | reverse complement strand
AAAAGTTGGGGGCTTCATATAAAATGAAAATAAAAGACAGTACATATACAATGAAAATACAAGACAGTAAGCGAAATAGTTACATACTTGCAGCAACGAAATAATTTTCATTCAATTTAATTTTGTTTTTGAAGTAATAACAAAAGTAAACTTATTAAAAAATTCGTTCCAACTCAGAAAAAAATAGTAACCGAAAAAGTACATTGGAAAGGAAACGCGCGAGACCACTTGACAATGCCCGCGCGAGTGTGTAATTGCGTCATTGTAATTACCTATTTGTGCTTACAGGAAAGAGCCCCAAGCTCGTAACTTCCCTTCTCTATGGATTGAGTTTGCATTAACTATCTCCTCGCTTAGCGAATTCCAATTATCAACTACTCTTACACTAAAAAAGTACTTACATACATCCTGCAGAGAAGTTTGTGTGTGTGGTGTGTGTGTGTGTGTGTGTGTGTGTGTGTGTGTGTGTGTGTGTGTGTGTGTGTGTGTGTGTGTGTGTGCGCTTAAGATAAGAATATAACTAGGAAATAATTCCACAGTTCAGTATTATAAAAAAAAAGCAAGCTACCGAAAATAGTGATCCAACAATACGTATATAAATACATCCGTACACATATACGTACTCGGGAACGTATACATTCATAGACATACCAATGCTGGTTGGACACAGTGTGTACAGAGGGTCAATAAAAGGCTTCTGTACCTTAGCTGTTATACACTAAGTCTTCTCTGTCATTTTTCAAGCTATAACTGATATGATAATAAATTGTATTCTTTTTATATGTAGACAACTGTAATGTATATATTGAAAATATTTCCAGTTGCTCTCTCTCTCTCTCTCTCTCTCTCTCTCTCTCTCTCTCTCTCTCTCTCTCTCTCTCTCTCTCTCTCTCTCTCTCTCTCTCTCTCTCTCTCTCTCTCTCTCTCTCCTCTGTTAATATGTATGTATGTATGAATGTATGTATGTATGTATGTATGTATGTATGAATGTATGTATGTATGCATGTATGTATGTAAGTTCTAAATTACCGAAATTATATGAGCGAATGCATTTTTATTAGTGACTGCATTCTTCGTATTCTCTCTCTCTCTCTCTCTCTCTCTCTCTCTCTCTCTCTCTCTCTCTCTCTCTCTCTCTCTCTCTCTCTCTCCTCTCTCTCTCTCTCTCCTCTCTGTAATAAGCGAATACATTCGTTATGATCCCGATTCGCCTGGACAGCGAGAGGAAATGGCCAGGAAGTCACCCATTAATCACGCGGTATTAATTTTCGCCACAAATCAGGCCGTATTAATTCTCCAATAAATCATACATGCAACGGTGTGTTCCCCATTTCCCCCATTCTGCTCGTGAATGGGGAAGTCAAATGACTCCTTCAGGAACTTGACCCCATGACCTCATTCTATCTGCACAATCAGTTTTATAATGCTTAAAATTGGAATGAAAATGAAAAAGATTTTGCATATTATAATGGTAGTCTTATGGAGGAAAGCATGGCGACAACGATACTTAACGTACTGAGTTTCTTCTTCTCTTCTTCTTTTTCTTCTTTATATTATTATTATTATTATTATTATTATTATTATTATTATTATTAGTAGTAGTAGTAGTAGTAGTAGTAGTAAGTAGTAAGTTTTAGTATAGTTAGTAGTAGTAGTAGTAGTAGTAGTAGTAGTATCCCATCCACAATTACGTTTTTATATGGTATCTGACTCATTTTATAATAAATTCAAAAACTTAAATGAATTATTATAAAAATAAATATGTACATAGATAATAACTAAACCAATGAACATTATAGAAAAAAAAATGAAAATCTAACTTAATACCAAACATTTACCAAAAAAAAAAATAAATAAAAGAACGAATGAACACATAATTCAAACCAAAGTAAATAATTCTCAGTTATTTTCCATTACATGCAAAAAGGGAAATAAAGGTAGAAAAATTGGGAATATAAAAAAAAATGGGAAAAAAAAGAAAAAAACTGCGACCAAAAGAAAAAACTGAAAAATTGGCAAAAATAAACTGGGTTAAAAGAAAAAAACTGGGAAAAAAATGGGAAAAGAAACTGGATCAAAGAAAAAACTGGGAAAAAAACTGGGAAAGAGAAAAACCTGGGAAAATTGAAAAAAAGGAAAAAATGGAAAAAACTAGAACAAAAACTAGTATAAGGAAAGATTCATAATGAAACTGGACAAGAAGAAAATTTTGGGAAAAATTGGGAAAAGGAAAAAAATGGAAGAGAAAAAACTGAGAAAAGAAAAAATATGGGAAAAAATAAAAACTACTGAAAAAAAAAGATTAAACGTCAAGGAAAAACTTCGATGATAAAAAAGGGAAAAAAAAAACTGGAGGAAAAAGGAAAAAATAGTAAAAAAGAAATTCCTGGAAAAAACTTGCAATGGATGGATTTAAGTTTCCATGCCCCTTACTCTGACGTCACGCTTGAAATAGGAAGAGAACTGAGAAGCTATTGCTAAAAATAGGGACCTTATTAAT
>JAXCGZ010017083.1:0-5000 GCA_037179515.1 Halocaridina rubra | reverse complement strand
CCCACTCTGATTCTGAATATACTGTAAATTATAATTAAACTGGGTTTAATAAACAAGAATAAAAGAAAGCCTGAAGATAATCCGGGAAGCAACAGCTTATCAAAAATGGATTTTGACTCATCCATACTGGACTGCGTCAAACTTAAAATTCAACTAGTTAGTGAAATCTTAGATTTATGCAAATCTACTATCAAGGCAGCTGACATAAGCACTCCTTTGGTTGATTTCATGAATAGAAATCAAAGATCCAACCTCCCACAAACAAGAAAATCTTAAACCACCAAATTCAAGATGATATCCATGATATTAATCCAATTTCCATATCTGAAACTGCAGACCGAGTAGGACTTAATAGATAATAAGTGGGATAATAGGCAATTTGCAGTTTTACAGCTGAAAAGCTGAAAGAGTTTCTATATGCACATTCTCTCCTACCAAACTGGCATCTACAAGGTAAAGTCCAAAGGCTTATTTCTAAATGTGGGTGAATTCGTAACCGCCTGGATTAATGCACCACGTTTCTCAGTCTTGTAATGATTTCTTGTCTTAAACACACACACACACACACACACACACACACACACACACACACACACACACACACACACACATTCTATGTGGACGTATTCACTTACAAGGACCCAGGGCAAAGTAATACTTCCCGTGTTGAAAAATAAAGAACCTATATTTTTGGTTTTGTTTCATTCAAACACATCTTCTCAATTTGATATTTCTGTTGTAATCGTGACCTTTTACAGCGTTGAAAAAAAAAGGCGACGTAATTATAATGGAAAATAAGAAGCCATCGTAGATATACGAGTATATTCCCGTAATGTCAAAGTGTAAATTATATGTAATAATTATGTAATTTCTTATTACCCAATATAAATTGTATTCGAGGCTATTCACAGAATTTGTTGCTTATATTGGAAATTTAAAGGGGATTTATACCTAACACCCCAATTAAATAAATCATCAAGCCTAATTATAATACTGCACAGAGCAAAGAGAACATTTTGCTCTGTTGATTTTTTATTATTATTATTATCATTATTATTATTATTATTATTATTATTATTATTATTATTATTATTATTATTATTGTGCCCTGTGGGGCGGGCACAATATCAAAGAATAGCCTCACCGTATTCCCTGCGTGTCGTAAAAGGCGACTAAAAGTGGACGGGGCGGGGGGACTGGGAATCCCCCCCCTTGTACCAACCTCCTGTGAGACGTCAAAGAAGAGGGGGAGTAGAGGGGAGAATAACTTCTCCCCAAACTGTTTTCCTTTTTTGATGTCGGCTACCCCCCAATTAAAGGGGGAAACAGTCAAGGTATATGTATGTATGTATGTATGTATTATTATTATTATCATTATTATTATTATTATTATTATTATTATTATTATTATTATTATTATTATTATTATTATTATTATTATTATTATTATTATTTTTTTTTTTTTTATGAGTATGACACCGAGAAAGGCAAGAAAATTGCCCTCATCAGGCCCGGACACCAAAAAATATTAAGACGATGAAAAAGTAGAAGATTAAGGACAAGACAGAAATAAGGAAATGATACACAGTAGGGATATACATTAATATCAAAGGATAAATGTCCGCTATTGCATTCAGAGTTTGGGGATATTGTCCATATCCCTTGGAAACCACCCTCACAAAGGTTCTGTGGATGCTGGCTAGTGCAGTGGTAACGCGCTGGCTTCGCATTCACGAAGTCGAAAGATCGGTTCCCGTCCAAGACCGAGAGTTTAAGCTGTTTACTGGCAGGTACTGCTGTGGTTGGGCACCATTATTATTATTATTATTATTATTATTATTATTATTATTATTATTATTATTATTATTATTATTATTATTATTGTTTTATTATTATTATTATTATTATTATTATTATTATTATTATTATTATTATTATTATTATTATTATTATTATTATTATTATTATTATTATTATCAACTATAGAATTACGTCTACAGCTCGTTAAAGTGACAAGTTTTAACCGCAGGATGCAATATGGCTACGCCAGAAGCTAATCACGAGAAGGATCATTCCAGAATGTATCCACATATAGCAGGATGGTGGAGGAGGTAATTACGGCAATCCTTTATTCTCAAGGAGCCAAGGGAAGTGACTGAGGTACGTTTGGCTTTTGGTGCATATGTGTGCTTTGACTAGGCCACCCTCTTACAAGGGTACTGCGGTCACTGCATATGTGTGTATCCTTGCTACTTTTAGTTTGTCCTGAAATGATGACAACAACACGATGAACCATTTGTGGTCGACAAAGCAGTAGCCAACCAAAAATGCGTGAAAGCAAGGCTAAGCCCTTGCGCTGCAGAAGATACAAGTGCTTTTAGTAGGAATTAAAATTCTAATGTATATACACACATACGTATATAACGGTCACAATCTCAACTGTAAGGGGGTGGCCGAGTCAAAGCACACACTCAGTCACTAAAAGCCAATTCACTCAATAACTCCTCCTAGCTCCTTGGGAATAAACGGCTTCCACATGTTCCCCCACTCTCTCACAGCTTAAGTCACCCAAAGGGTAAATGGGCTAGGATCTTTTTGCCTTGAGGTCCAACATCGGTAACTGGTTTATCCCCACCGCTTCATCTCAAGGCAACCCCCCACCCTTCCCCGTTCACCGTGCTGGCTACTATATGCATAGAGATTAATCAGTTTCTCTACGTTCAATGGATTTACATTTTTTTTCCTAGTTACATGGTTAAATGACGTAGCAGATTAATTTTGTGTCAATTAACAATGTAAGCTTTTACCAGAAAAAAAGCTGTACAAAAACAGTTGCATTGTGCATAAAATGGCGAACCCAAACAGTATTTGTCTATGACATTGTGATACAGATCCCCAACGAATATACAAAGAAAGGAAACCATTAAAACTGACTTTAAATTGTCTGTTGCTAATCATATTAATTATTCAAATGTGCTTTATTATGCATTTTAAATGAAAAGAGCAAGATAGATTTACATATAATTATGGTGTGTGCAACAATGCTTTTGGACGTTTTATGACCCTGGATATGACCTGATTTCCCAACTTAATGCCTTCATCTTTTGTGTTGAGGGCAGTAACATATTTCTTGTAAAAGTTCATACAAAGAATTTCATATCTTGACACTGTTATAAGATGGATTTTAGGCTCGACCATTGCTATTTATCAACTGTGATCACCATTTTGATATAGTTTATTACTGATTTACCAGGAAACATTAGACCGTAGGTGGTCAAGAATGCCTCCTCCGTGTTCCCCTGCGTGTCGTAAAAGTAGAATAAATGGAGTGGAATGAGGTTGCTGGAAATTCCCTCATATGTATTTTCCTCCCACGAAGAGTCCATCTGATTGCTTTGACACAGCCATCCCACTACGTTATGGTTTTTTGTATATAGATTAAATGGTACGTGAAGATAAAGTAACAAAAATTGTGATATTCTAATCCAATATGTCACCATTTTTTCTTTTGAAAGAACTGGACTAAAGCTAATAGCAACAGTCTGTCTTTGCACATTTCTTTAACTAAATAAATAACCCAAATGTCTCAACTAAGAAAGGCTTCTAGGAAATTTCTCAGGGAACATTTTTGTCATAGGGAAATTCGCAGTAGGGAAATTCGTCGTATAGGAAGATCCATCGTAAAAAAAAAATTTGTGTTCCCTTCAAATGGGATCTTATGGCACCTTCAGCAACTAACCTAACCATGTAAATACGGCGAATTTGTCTTACGGTGAATTTTCCTGCACGGCGAAATTTCCTATGGCAAAAATACTTACGGCGAATTATCCAGACAAGTTAAGATATACCAGAATACAATATAATGAGGCAATATAAAATATAAAGAAATTAAATATGGCAAAGCTAACAGGACATGGGAGTAACATATGTGCATTATAATCTAAGCTAGGGTCTTGACAATGAATGACTATTATTGAATAGCCAGTCCCTTACCCTTGCAATTAATATAATAATATAGGATTGCTGGAATTCATGAGATACGAGAAAGAACCTTGCGAACCCCTAACAGTTCACTTCCTTCCATGTGTTCAACAAAAGACACGAGCTTCATAAATCTGGATGAATTAAAGTATTAATTCTCAAGCCTCATTGGCTCCAAGAAATGAAGTCGTGGGAGATTTACGAGGAGGAGGAGGAGGAGGAGGAGGAGGAGGAGGAGGAGGAGGAGGAGGAGGAGGAAGAGGAGGAGGAGCAGGAGGAGGAGCAGGAGGAGGAGGAGAACAATAATAATAATAATAATAATAATAATAATAATAATAATAATAATAATAATAATAATAATAATAATAATAATAATAAAAATAATAATAATAATAATAATAATAATAATAATAATAATATAATAATAATAATAATAATAAGAAGAAGAAGAAGAAGAAAAAGAAGAAGAAGAAGAAGATGAAGTAGAAGAAGCAACTATTAATGCATGGCTACACACTTAATCCTAATGTAGGTCGTACAAAACACGAGTCAGGAGTTTATGGTTGAATTATTTTCCTTTCTTTATTTATCACTTAATTTCAATACTTATTTAGGTTTGTAAGAACTTGCAAAACATACAACACAGCATTGGCCACCGGTATCTAAGCCCGTTATCTAGCCAGGAAACACTGGTATTGAAAATCTTGTGAAAATGATTGTAGTTCTCCCTAACTGCAATGCAGAAACACGACTTGGCAAAGATACTTTCACACTTAAAGGATGCAAACTCTTCACTCATATATATATATATATATATATATATATATATATATATATATATATATATATATATATATATATATATATATATATATATATATATATATATATATATATATATATATATATATATATATATATATATATATATATGTATGTATATATATATATATATATATATATATATATATATATATATATATATATATATATATATATATATATATATGTGTGTGTGT
>JAXCGZ010017082.1:120000-148950 GCA_037179515.1 Halocaridina rubra | reverse complement strand
CAAAAATGCGCGTGCGAACAACACAGATATACACACAGGTTGTTCCTTAACCACACAAACACACACACATACAGGAAAGGTCTCCATTACCTTACGTAAACAACTGCTAGCACGCCATACCATCGTATTTACAATAATTTTCATTATAATATGACTGTAATGACTTGATTATGGGAGACATTATCCAATCGATGGGAGACGAGAATTAAAATGAGAGAGAGAGAGAGAGAGAAGAGAGAGAGAGAGAGAAGAGAGAGAGAGAGGAGAAGAGAGAAGAGAGAGAGGGGAGAGAGAGAGAGAGAGAGAGAGAGAGAGGGAGAGAGAGAATATGAATTTAAAATAGCCCTGATTGAACAAGGAGGTTTCTTCATGTTCTTAAAAACAATGACTTGAATGGAAAATCGGGACAATGTAACCTAATATTGTGTGTGAATCCTCTTGGAAAAATATATAAGCACACTAAATAGTCATTTATTTATCTTTTTAAACAATTTATTAGGATAATCATGTCACTGGGCAGAGGTGTGCTGTCGAATTTTTGGCATACTCTCTCCTGACGAGAGAGAGAGAGAGAGAGAGAGAGAGAGAGAGAGAGAGAGAGAGAGAGAGAGAGAGAGAGAGAGAGAGAGAGAGAGAGAGAGAGAGAGAGAGAGAGAGAGAGAGAGAGAGAGAGAGAGAGAGAGGAGGAGAGAGAGGCTAATAAAAAAGACTATAATAACAAGTAAGTAAATCAACAAACATGTTTGCCAAACTCCCTGCTTATGGCTTTACCTCTTCTCTTTCTTCTCTGAATTCTAGTCTGTGGTTGTTGACGGCGCAACATCGAGTCTATTCCCAGTTACCAGTGGTATTCCACAGGGTTCTGTTCTTTCACCCACTAAAAAAAAAAAAAAAAAAAAATCTTCAGTCACCATCCTCCTCTCTTCTGCACGCCTTCGCCAACGATTCTACCCATCATTTTTCCTCTGCATTTTCTTCACACCCTGCTACTCGTAATCAGTCTCATATTACCCTTTCTTCTACTCTCAACTCCGATTTGTAAGGGTATCTGAGTGGGGCACCCAAAATTTAGTTAAATTTAATGCTTCAAAGACAGTTTCTGGATATCTCTTTATCTTTTTCTCCTCCAGATAGCCCTATTGTCTTCGAAACTAACAAAATTTACCCTCTTAATTCTTAATAGAATTAGGAATCCAGATAGCCTCCAATTTGTCTTGGAGGAATCACATAACCCAATCTAAATCTGCATCCAAAATACTGGGGGTTCTGTTTCGTTTTCGTCAATACTTTTCCTCTTTAAAGTTTCTTAAACTCTATTAAGGTCTTATACGTCCCTGCTTAAAAAACTGTTCGCACATCTGGGGTGCTTCATCATATACTTATCTCCTTGAGAGGGTTGAATCTAAGGCAGCCAAAGTCATTAAAGACCCTGCTCTTGTTTTTAATCTGGATTCTCTTTCTCTCCGCCATAAGGTATCATCCCTTTCACTTTTCTATCGCTACTATTTCCATCGCTGCATCCCTCTCCCACTGCCAAGGCCGCAAAACACTCACCTAGCAGTCTAGTCTCACAAGTACTGTGTGGAGATTTGTAGCTCACGGATTGGTTGATGCAGCAACTATTTCTTCCCATTCACCTCCAGACTCTAGAACTCTCTTCCTTTTTCTGTCTCTCCTAATTCTTAAAATTTCTTTTCCTTCCGAAAACGGATCTATCGTCATCTCAGGGCATAATCCTGCCATATCTCTTGGTCCTCGGTACTTCGACTTTTCTTTCAACCTGTCCTTTTCCTACTTTGTATCATTACCTGATCTCTGTCTTGTCCTTAACCTTTTACTTTTTCTTTTTCTTAATGTTTTCTTCGTGCAATGGCCTTTATTGATGTGGGCAATTTTCAAGCCGGTCTGGGTGTCACACTCATAAAGAAAACAGAACTTAAGACTAAAAATAAAGATAACAATAAAGGAATGTATTTTCATACGTCAATTATTGAAAATATACGTCGATTTTTTTTATTGAGAGAGAGAGAGAGAGAGAGAGAGAGAGGAGAGAGAGAGAGAGAGAGAGAGAGAGAGAGAGAGAATCTGAGGGAGCCATGGAAGGTGGGTTACACAAAAGCTACCAGCAAATTACGACAAAATGAACAATAAAAGTTTAGCAGGAGTTGAGGCTTGGGCCATAAAAGTAAGGTTTAGAATTCAATTTCTTCCCAAAGGGATTTCCAACCTTATTGCAAACAACACGAATGTTAGGTTTAGCTCAACAAGCATCAAATTACCAAAAAGCTTGGCCTGGAGGCCTCGCCTCGCCTCGCCAGAACCGACCGAGCAAAGGGATCGTGACAAGCATTTAAATTCGAATGGGTTTGAAAACCCTGCCAAGGGTAAAACGCTACAACACACAAAACAGTCATGTAACGAATCTCTGGATGGAAGACGTCGTTTCATGCTGTATTAATTTGAAATACAAACTGATTTAGACTCTTTTTATTATACCTTAATTCAAGGCAAAATTATATCGTAATTCTTCGTCGGGATCCAACCCAAAGTTGCGTGATGTTTTCAAAATATGATGATGAGTTTACGAAGTCAACAACCAATTTCCAAGATGGGGAAACTTTAAAAGGAGGAGTTGGTGCACTGCGTTTCATACATACGTACATACATATGTATACATACACACACACACACACACACACACACACATATATATAATATATATATATATATATATATATATATATATATATATATATATATATATATATATATATATATATATATATATATATATATATATATATATATATATATATGATGATTCGGTTTTACGTCTCGAACTCCCTTTTCTACTAAGGGCTAGAACGGATGCCCTCTTGCGAAGGACTTGTTTAGGCATGTGTAATAGTAACCCTGAGTGTATGCCATTACTAACCTCAGTCCGTGACGGGGCGCGAACCCTCGACCTGCCGACACAGAGTCGCGGACGCTACCATTTAGCCACGGAGACTCACTCTCTCTCTCTCTCTCTCTCTCTCTCTCTCTCTCTCTCTCTCTCTCTCTCTCTATCTCTCTCTCTCTCTCTCTCTATATATATATATATATATATATATATATATATATATATATATATATATATATATAATATATATATATATATGATGATATATATTCGACAATTAGGTCGTCCCAGCAGAATAATACAGAAGTGGTATTGGATCAAGAATAAAGATAACGACTCTCAGTACATTAAATAACCCCGAAAATTGTTAGGTCAGGTTGGGTTAGGCTAAGTTAAGTTAGATTAGCTTAACTTAATGACTAACCTAACTTAACTTAACCTAACCTAACAAATTACGGGGTTATTTAATGTACTAGAAGCCATTATCTCTACTTGATTCGTGATATTTTACAAAAGAGAAAAAAAAGCAAGCTGAAGACATATCTCACGGGAGAGTGAAAAATAGGAAAAAAGTAACTCCCAAAGACTGCGAAAACTAAATAGTTCACAGAAGTATCAGAGAAGAAATAGAAGAGAAGAGCTAAAAAATCTCTCTTTCATTGGTATTAAAAAAAATAATAAATTAAATTAAAAAAAAAATCATTCAGAGGCTTAAGATGAAGAGCAAAGAAGAGAAGGAAGACAAAGCAATATATAAAAGAGAACAGCTAAAAAATATCTCTCATTGGTATTAGAAGTAAAAATAGCCATCAGAAAAAAAAAACCTCATTCAGAGGCTTAAGATGAAGAGCAAAGAATAAAGGAAGACAAAGCAATATCTTCCAAAATTTTAGGGAAGACAACGTGTGGAGAAACCTTTTAAAAGAATGATTATTGTAAAGGTTTAAGAAGACAAAATATATCTCAAAGTGTGTAACTAAAGGAAAGAGGTGAAATAAAAAAAAAACTGCAGGAAATTCATACAATTTAAAGGTATAAGAAGACAAAATATATCTAAAAGGCTGTAACTAGAGGAAAGAGATGAGAACACTGCTAAGGAATTATTATATTTTAAAGGTTTAAGATGAAAAAGAAAATATATTAAAGGTTGTATCTAGAGGAAAGAGACGAGAAAACTAGTAAAGAAAATTTTCACAAAAGGTATTAGAAGACGAAAGAAAGGAGAGAACTACAGAAAATATATAAAACAGAGGCTTTACATATATATATATATATATATATATATATATATATATATATATATATATATATATATATATATATATATATATATATATATATATATATATATATATATATATATATATATATATATATATATATATATATATATATATATATATATATATATAAGGCGTAAATGTTTCTCAAGGGATACAAAATAAGTAGAGGCGAAAAGGATAAAGATTTTTATTCTCATTTATTCTAGACTGGGAATCCCATCCTCTTTATTTTACTACCTGCATAGTCAAGGTATTTTGCTTATAATTAGCCGCATCTCTTATAAGAGCAATATGGCTATTGTGTGTGTGTGTGTATGTGTGTGTGTGTGTGTGTGTGTTGATTTTAGAAAAAGTAATACCTTCAACAGGTACAGAAAATGAACGGCGACAGCTATGGAAAAAAATGCAAAAATATATTCTTAAAGAAAATAAAACTGCTCTAGAAATGTCTGCGAACTATCTTAGAATAAGAGTACAAGGGAGGAAAAATAATATTCAAGATAATTACAGATGAAATGTATTTTAATGGTTTTGAGGAAGGATGACTATGAAATAAAAAATAAGAGAAGAATATTGTTGAAATAGAGAAAGATAGGATACGAAGGAGAAACGGAGATTGCTATGGAAGACAAACTTTGCTAAAGTTTTATTATTATTATTGCTATTATATTTATTGCAGTCGCCGTGGCTCATGCGGTAGCGTCTGCGACTCTGAGGCGTCGGGTCGAGGGTTCGAGCCCCGTCACGGTCTGAGGTTAGCAAGGGCATGCACTCAGGGTAACGATTACATCTGCCAAAACAAGTCCTTCGCAAGAAGGCAACCGTCCTAGCCCTTGGTAGACAAGGGAGTCCGTGACGTAAAACCGGAACAAATTGCTATTATATTTATTATTATTATTATCATTATTATTATTATTATTATTATTAGCGAAGCAACAAACCCAGGTAGAAAAAGTCCAAGCTCAATAAACCAGATGGCTCCAGCAAGGGAAGCAACATCGTGAGGAAAAGGAAAAAGGAAACGACAGAAAAAAAAAACTATATCAAATGCCACAACTCAATGTTGCAATACTAGTTTAGAAGACAAGCAAACGTGTACAACACCGATGAAATATCTGTCGATGGTGTTGGAAGCCCTGAAGAAACACAATCGGGGTTAAAAAGGCAAAATACTGAAGAAATGTGTCTTAATGGTTTTAAAAGACATAAGAAATTCAAGGTGTTAGAAGACGAACACGGAAAAAAAGTTTTGCAATGATATTAGAAGACCAGAAGAATTCTTATCTAGAGGTTTAAGCCTATAAAACTACTGATAAAATATCTTATACTGATTTTAGAAGAAAAAAAAAGCTTGAAAGGTTTTAAAAAATAAATAAAAGGTGAGAAAAATACCTAAACACTATGTCATAGGTATTAAAAAATTAAGGTTCAATAATGATTACACAAGAGGAATAATGTGACGCAATATCCTTTAGAGGCTTAGAAAGGTAAATTATCTTTAGATCTCGGGAGACGAACAGAGGAAAAATTATACGATAAATTATTCCAAACTTTGGAATATCCAAAGAAATCTTATGTAGAGGTTTTGATAAGAATAAAATAAGGAAAAACTCATCTTCAGAAATATCTGTCATAGGTGTTAGAAGACGAATGATATTTGATAGGATGAAGGCGGATTTTATATACCAAGGAAGTCAAAAGATCGTTAGATTTTAAGATGAAACAAAAATAATCTTCCATAAGTATTGAAAGGCTGAGGTTCATTCATAGAATTAAGATGAGAGAAAATACAGAAAATATTGAATTCAGAGAATTCGGAAGAAAAAACATTTCTGAACGGGTTACACTCGAAAGAGATCTTGAGAATAGCTATAAAAAAGAAAAAAAATCTTTCAAAGGTATAAGAGGACAAAGGATATATCATATGTTTGAGAAGAGAAAAATACAGAAGATATATATCTTAAATGTTTTAGAAGAGATAGGAGCATTAGAAGGTTTAAAACGAAATCAAAAATGGAAAAAAAAACTGAATTACAACCTATAAAATATATTAGAAGACAAAAGAGACTCATTCATACGTCTAAGATGAGAAAAATAATGAAGAAATATATTTAAAATGTTTTAGAATACAGAGGAAAGATTTCTGAAATGTTATGGGATATAGAACAAATAATAAAAAAAAATTATTATATGACAAACATAATTGTTAATGAATAATTATTCAAGAGAAACTGTTCGAAACCATATTTCAGAGACGTTTAAAAAATGGAAAAAAAAAAAAAAAAAAAAAACAGAAGATGGAAACAAAGGTCCGCCAAAGGTGTCCTTTCCTATATTATTATTATTATTATTATTATTATTATTATTATTATTATTATTATTATTATTATTATTATTATTATTATTATTATTATTATTATTATTATACGAGGGTTTACAGAAACTAAAGAAATTAATGAAATAAACAAAGAAATAATCTGCTAAAAATATATTAAAAAATAAAGAATCATTTCAAAGCTTCCAGTAACGAAAGGAAAAGACGAAATAAAAAAATAAAAAACAACTTTTCAGAGGTTTTAGAAGTCGGAACCAAGAAAGAAAAAGAAAAAAAAACAGCCTTCCAAAGATTTCACCTGCGATATACTTTTTTTTTTTAAAATAGAAATCAAGGAGGTGAAGAAACCAATGGAGGAATATCTGCCAAACGTAAAATGTTGAAAACCTTTTCAAAGTTTCAGAAACGCTGAAAAGGAGAAACGTAACTACCAAAGACCTATTTTTGGTAGGTTTTAGAATAAAGGAAAAAGAAACTTTCTGCCAAAAGCCATATTCTTGACATGCTTTAGAAAACAGGAAAAAGAAACGTGATACCAACGCCATGTTATTGACAGGTTTTTGAAAACAGGAGAGAAAGGTACTGCCAAATCCAAATTTTTGACAGGTTTTAGAAAACGGGAAAGAGACAGCGAAAAAACAAGTCCTCCAAAAGGTTTCCTCTGCTATATACGTCAATCAAGCAGCGAATGGCTGATAAAATGTTGGTTGGAACAGACGGCCACCTCCTACTTACTTGTCACAGGGTTGGAGGGGGAAATTACAAACACGGCCATAACAAAACTCGTAAAGGCAAGGTTATGTTTGCAGAACGGCTCATTGGACTACACCAGCAGCCCAGACTTGCATTTTGATGAATGAATGAACTCGAGAGAGAGAGAGAGAGAGAGAGAGAGAGAGAGAGAGAGAGAGAGGCCCGATTTCTTAAACCGTGTAAACCTAGGACCATATTGGTAGTTAGCTAGACACACACAAATGGATTTCATAAACGCATCTGACACGGTTCTGTGTATGGCTAGGATCCCGTACGAGATCCTAGCCATACACAAAGCCGCGTCAGATGCGCTTATGAAATCCATTTATGTGTGTCTAGCTAACTAACAATATGGTATCCAAGCTTAACACTGTTTAAAAAATCTGGCCTAAATGTACACTGCTGTGAGAAACTAATAAGTTTATGGCTAGAATTTGTAAAATCCTATTTCGTGCCCAGGTAAGGAAGAAATAAACACAAGTAACGAAAATATATATACATGAATGAATACATATAAACTTAAACGGATAAAAAAGCAAAAAAAAAAAAAAGGCTAAGAGATAACCAAATACAAATATACAAACGTACACGAACAATCAAGTAGAAAAAACTGAAGATATAAAGTATAATATACCCAAAGCAAATATATGCACAGCGTCCATGGAAAACATACGAAAAGACGTCTTTTATCCGCCATTTGAAGAAGAAGAAGAAGAAGAAGAAGAAGAAGAAGAAGAAGAAGAAGAAGAAGAAGAAGAACTCGAGTAACTCCAAATCATCAAAAATCTTTGAAGTGTGTGATTCTTGGCCTCGTTTTTTTTTTATACATCTTCATGAATACATATACATACACAGTGGTCGTCATCCTCCTTGTGTGAGGGGTGGCCGAGTTAAAGAACACATTCACTAGAGGCTAATATACTTCGACCACTCCTCTTAGCTCCTTGGAATAATGGACAGCCACGATTCCCAACCATCATCCTCCTTGAGTCACCCACAGGTTAAGTGGGTAAGGATATCCTGCCATGAGGCCTGACAGCCGAGGCTAGTTTACCTCCATCGATGCTACTCGTGACAACCCCCTCCCTCACACCCACTGAGAAACAATGCCTTTGGCCTGGGTCACCTACAGACACTCCTCTTGAACATAATTTTAGAATAAAAATCTAAAATTTAACTCAAATCACATAATTATGCAGTTATGTAATCACAATCAAACACACCCAGTTTTCTGACTACCAATCTAAGACTAAAATCTTATAATCCCACCCACCCACACCCAGTGAATATGAAATGGAAATATCTTACTTCTAGCAAACCGCATTCTATGCTTAGCGAGTACATCACAACCTTAAATGTCGACTTCCAACCTCCGACTGCGAATATATAATGAAAATCTTGCAATGCAAACCAACCATTAAGAATTATTTTGATAATTTAACCTAACCCAATGTGAACTTCATAGAAAAAACTTATACTTCCTAGCTACCCAAACAATATCTGTTTGACTGGCAATTCAAAAGGCATTTCTTGTAATTCAAGACGACGAGATCGATTTAAATAAAAAACTTAAATGCCTAGCAAACGGGGGCCACGGTGGCTCAATAGTTGTCCTTGCGAGTTGAAAAGTTACTGATGCGGTTTCGAGCCCACCGTGGGATGTAAGGAAGGGTATCTAGTCTAAATACCCAGGCTCCAACTTCTCTACCTCATTCATGGAGACCAACTGTGACACGTGAACGGTGCATTATATATTCCTAGCCAACCACAAAATCTGTCTAGCATTTACGTTACAAAAACCACCGCATCCAACTGCTTAACAGCGAATTTAGCAATATAATCCTGAATGTCAAGCCCACCAGTGTGAGTCTATCGCGAAATTCAAGCCAATCTAATGAGAATTTTACTGTGATATGATACGAAATTTTAGCAAAACACAATATTTGTCTTGTGTTTCCATCAGAACATCATTTATGCATACCAAACTTCTTTATTATGAGTGTGACACCAGGACAGGCAGAAACTGCCCTCATCAATAAAGGCCCTAGCACGAGAAAACACCAAGACGAAGGAAAAGAAAAAGGTCAAGGACAAGGCAGAGACATGGCAATGTTACACAAAGGAAAACGACAGACAGGAAAAACAGTCAAAGTACAGAGGACCTAAAGATATGGAGTTAGGCCCAGAGATGACGATAGATCCGCTTTTTGAAGGATGCCAGGTCATAAGAATTAGGAAAGACAGAAGGAGGAAGAGAGTTCCAGAGTCTGGAGGTAGATGGGAAGAAGCAGTTGCTGCACCAACCAATCTACGAGCTACAAATCTCCACACAGTACCTGTGAGATGAGGCCGCTTGGCGAGTGTTACGCCCCCTCGGCAGTGGGGGAGGGATGTAACTCGCCAACTCATCAGAGCAGTGATGGAAGTAGTAGTGATAGAAAAGAGAAAGGGAAGATACCTTACGGCGTAGAGAGAAAGAGAATCCAGATACGAAGTAAGAGAAGGATCATTAATGAGTCTGACTGCCTTAGATTCAACCCTATTAGGAGATAAGTATAAGAAGAAGCACCCCAGATTTGTGAGCAGTATTCTAATCAGGGACGGATAAGACCTTTATAGATTTTAAGTAGCTGTAAAGAGGAAAAGTAATGACGAAAACGAAACAGAACCCCAAATTTTTTGGAAGAAGATTTGGAAATTTGGATTATGTGATTCCTCCAAAACAAGTTAGAGGCTATATAGAGTCCTAAAATGTTGATAGAATTAAGAGGGTAAATTACGTTATATTCGAAGACACTAGGGTTATCAGGAGGAGAAGAAGATAAAGAGATAGCCATAAACTGTGTCTTGGAGGCATTGAATTTAAATCGGATTTGAGAGCAGAAGAAATAGAGATACAAGACTGATTACGAGTAGCAGATGAAGGTTGTGAAGAAAAGGCAAAGGAAACGTGAAAGGTAAAATCAGCAAAGGCATGAAGAAGAGAGGAAGATGGAGATTGTAGAAGATCACTGATGAAGGGAAGGAACAGAGTAGGTGAAAGAACAGAGCCCTGTGGAACACCACTGGTAAGAGAGAAAGGGCTAGATGTCGCACCATCAACAACAACAGATATAAAACGGTCAGAAAGAAAACTGGAAATCAGAGAAGAGAAAGAAGGGGTAAAGCCATAGGCAGGTAGTTTGGCCAACCGAGTCTTGTGCAAGACTCTGTCAAAAGCCTTAGAGATAACAAGGACGACGACAAAGGATTCCCCATTGTTTCTCAATGAAGATGACCATAAATGAGTGAGATAGGACAGGAGGTTACCAGTGGATCTTGCTTTGCGGAAGTCGTGCTGGAGATTGAGAAAAATGAGTTAGATTCAAGGCATTTCAAGAAGTGAGCATTGAGCAAAGTATGAAAACTTTAGCAATAGAAGAGGTTTGGGCAATAGGTCAGTAGTTTGAAGGAATAGAGTGGTCACCCTTCTTAAGAACAGGTTGAGCTAGAGCATACTTCCAAGATGAAGGATAGATACTGGTTGACAGAAAAAGGCGAAAAAGATGGCAAAGCATGGGATCCAGTTCATCTGCAAACTCCTTAAGGAACCTTGCAGGGATACCATCGGGACCAGAAGCCTTATTCGTCTTTAGTGAATGAAGAACCTTTTGAACTTTGCGAGAACAAAGGATAAGTTTTAGAGAGGGGTAAATTTTGAGGGAAAGGAGCACTGGAATTATTTATAGATGAGTTGACAGAAAAATGAGAGCCAATGAGAGTGGATTTGTCATTGGGAGAGCAAGCTATAGAACTATCAGAGAGAACGAGAGGGGGAAAGCTTGAATTACAGAAGTTTTTGGAGAGATTTTTGGCTAAGGACCAGTAGCACTTGTCAGTAAAGGAAGCCTTACACCTTTGAATATCAGCAGTGCAGTAATTCCTAGCTACAATAAAAGTAGAACGAGTTAAATTGGAAGGAGAGGCATGGTAAGATCGTTGTGCCCGATTCCTGGCCTGGATAGCCATGGAGCAGGCACGGTCAAACCAAGGTTTAGGGGGAGAGACGATTTGTAGAAGAGGGGATGTCCGCCTCCACTCCCGAGGTCATGATCTCGGCAACTTTTAGGGCTACCTGATCAGGGTTGCGGGATCGAAAGCAGTAGTCATCCCATAGGAAGTCAAAGAGGAGTTATGCAAATATTCATGTTGGGTATGCTCAAAGTGCCAAAGGCAGCACTGAGTAGGAGGGATTGGTGTAGGGGGAGCAAAAATGGAAGGGATTGAGATTATAGTGGTTTACCAAGAGGGAAAAGCACAGAATAAGAGTAGTTTGAAGGGTTAGAAGCAAGAAATATGTCAAGAGCGTTTGCTGCATGTTCGTGACGATCAGAAACACGAGTAGGGTGTTTGATAATTTCCTCCAGATCGTGAGTAATAGAGAAAGCAAGGGCCTCACTTCCACACCAGTGTGAAAAGAATTAAACCACTCACTGTGGTGTACACTGAAGTCTCTAATGTAGAGAACTTCGGCATGTGGGTGAGAAGATAGTAAGGACTCATGGCACGAGGACAGATATTCAAAGAAAGACACACTCTCGGTGGAGAGAAAAATAGCAGAAGAAAAGGAAAATGGTGGTAGTGTAGATATGGACTTTTAGCCAGAGAATATCAAAGTCAGGAGATTCAAGGTCTGTGAATGAAGATGGAATATCTTGTAATTCTGATCAAACCAGTTTGAATTTAAAAGAAAATTCTTAAATTCTAAGAAAACCCCAGGACAGTATTGTCAACCGATGGTATCATTAGCTTTATACCGCCACAGCCATCTTTTTGAGAGCTTCAGACCAAGCCATTGTGAATTAAATAGAAAAATCTTAAATTTCAGAAAACCACAAACATTGTCTAGCGTCCATACCACAACCTCATATTTTCAGATCCAATAATTTAGTGCGAATGCAAGAAAATAAAAACATCTTGTAATTCAAACCAATACAGTGTACGAATTTACCTAAAATCCTACACACCATATTAGCAAACTACAATCTCTGTCTAGTGTTTATATCACAACCTATATCTCCATACCCTCAACTTAATTGCGAATTTAAAAGCTAAATCTATAATTTTGAAACAACCAATTTCAATATATCCTAAAATATCAATCCAATCCAATATAACTAAAAGGGGAAACCTGCTCATTCCAGCAAAGCACAATCTTTGCCCAGAGGTTACATCACAATAATGTCTACCTACAAGAGATTCTAAAAGATATAACCTGATTTCCAATCCAACCCAGTGTGAATCTAATGGGAAATCTTCATATTTCTGGTATATTGTTAATGTTCAAACAAAAACAATATGATTCAATAAGATATCCCTTGAATCTCAGCAAACCACACCATCTTTGTCTGGGGTTTATTGTATATCACAACCTCATATATCCACACCCAAACTTCATCATTTAGTACAGCAGGCTCTCTCTCTCTCTCTCTCTCTGTTTTATGCTCTTTCCTTCTGGCTCCCCGAAATATTCCCCTTACCCCAACGACCATTAGACGGTAAGGGAGACAGTAATAAGATGGTAATATAGACGGATGCTTTTTTCCAGTACAGCGGGGGGAGAGAGAGGAATCTAGACTCTCGAGGGTAAAATGCTTCATACGAAAGAAAATACTATTATTTATCAGTATTTCACTTATTTCTTTCTTATTCAGCGGCAAGCTTTCCAAAGTTTATATGGAGTCGATGTTTTTCAAGTCACTTAAAAGAATATGAAAAACTTTGGCTGCTTTTTACGGTCATATTCCCTCCCTGGTTCGAATCCTTTTTACGTAACGTCGCTTTATCTTGTACACAGCGCCCATTTAGCTTCATATGCTCTTCATCGGCAGCTTTTCAATGGTTTATATGGGGCCACTCTTTCCCAATAAGTTGTCAGAAGGTAGTGTTTGGCTTCGGTTCAAAGTTTAAATGTCATATGCCTTTCCTGACACCACACGCCTTAAAATATCCTCGATTTCGCTTGCATAAGGCATTGAGTAGAGCTGATTTCTTTATTCTAAGGCTGGATATGCTCTTTTTCTCTCTCGCTGCTAAGGTCAACCACAGTGTAAATGAGCCAGAGGTTTTCTGCCGTGGGGCCCGGCGGTCGTAGGAGGTTTACCTCAATTCATCATTTTACTTCTAGCTAAAGGTGAAATGGAAACTTCGGTCAAAGAATGATGACTCTTCCAGGGCGTGATGCAAATAACAGAAATTTGATCACAAGAGAGTAATGCTTATTCCATGTAAATTCCGTTGGTATTTGCCGTCTTGTAACACAAACAAGTGCTATGTTACTATTAGAAGAGAAATACAGAGAATCTGAGATAAATGATAGTCAGTCATGTGTGTGTGTGTGTTATATATGTATACTATATGTACACACACACACACACACACACACACACACCCCCCCCCTATATATATATATATATATATATATATATATATATATATATATATATATATCATATACATATATATATCTATATATATATATATATATATATATATATATATATATATATATATATATATATATATATATATATATATATATATATATATATATATATATATATATGTATATATATATATATATATATATATATATATATATATATATATATATATATATATATATATATATATATATATATATATATATATATATATATGTATATATATATATATATATATATATATATATATATATATATATATATATATAACATAAGTACGTATGTGTATATATATATATATATAGTAATCATAAGTCCTAGGTTCGAGTCCCGGTCGGGGTAAAAAATGATTCATGTTTTCACATATGTAATGTGCTTATTTGATAATTTCATGGCCCGAATGAGATTGGGAATTGAATTAAATGCTAAAATGAAGCCCCGAGTGAGGTTGGGGAATCTGTAATATGAACATAGTGGCATTCAGTTAGAATGCGTTCATTCCTAAGTATAGCAGATATACGCTATAAGGTTGGATTCCTTTTAACCTTCTGTGGTGTAGTGGTAGCGCCTTGACTTAGTAATCATAAGTCCTAGGTTCGAGTCCCGGTCGGGGTAAAAAATGATTCATATATATATATATATATATATATATATA
This sequence comes from Halocaridina rubra, assembly GCA_037179515.1. Taxonomy (NCBI): domain Eukaryota; kingdom Metazoa; phylum Arthropoda; class Malacostraca; order Decapoda; family Atyidae; genus Halocaridina; species Halocaridina rubra. The sequence goes on along the minus strand of JAXCGZ010017082.1, from coordinate 134,540 downwards.
TATATATATATATATATATATATATATATATATATATATATATATATATATATATATATAACATAAGTACGTATGTATATATATGATTGTGTGCGTGTTATATATATATATATATATATATATATATATATATATATATATATATATATATATATATATATATATATATATATATATATATATATATATATATATATATATATATATATATATATATGCGTGTTTATATATGATTAGCGTGCTCGCCTGTGGAGTTGGTAGACCTACGATCGAGACTACCGTGGGAGGGCGATAGGAATGTGGCATCCAAACATAATTCCCCAGACACATTTTCTCAAGGATCAGTTGGCGGATTGTTCACACTGACAAGCTGAAAAGCCTACCTGGGAGTGATATATATATATATATATATATATATATATATATATATATATATATATATATATATATATATATATATATATATATATATATATATATATACAGTATATATATATATATATATATATATATATATATATATATATATATATATATATATATATATATATATATATATATAGTGAAAGCCCATTAAACGAACCTTCTTTTAGAAAAAGTTATTATATTTCGATGGCTCGTAACATCCTCTTCAGACACAACATTATATCTGGAGAGGATGGCAAACTCCATAGAAATACAATAGTAATAAAAAAAACTTTTTTCTCTCTCCAAAAAAGTTACATTAACTGAGGCTTTTGGTATATTTCATATACTTTAAGAATCTTTTAGTGTTATACACTAGAATGTTATATATATATATATATATATATATATATATATATATATATATATATATATATATATATATATATATATATATAAGAGTAATTTTTAACCCGACCGGAACTTAAACCTAGGACACATAACTACCGTGACAAGGCGCTACCAACTACACTACAGAAGGTCTAAAAGGGAAACAAACCTTACAGCTATATTTGCTATACTAGGAATGAACGCATTCTATCTGAATGCCACTCTGTTCATAATACAGTTTCCTCCAACCTCACTTGCGGCTTCATTTTCGCATTTAATTCAAATCTCAATCTCATTTAGGACCAACAATGATCAAATAAGCACATTACCATAAATGAAAACATGAATAATATTTACCTCGAGCGGGACTTGAACATAGGACAAATAATTGCTATGTCAAGGCGCTACCAACTACACCACAGAAGGTCTAAAAGAAAAACAAACCTTACAGCTCTTTCTGCCATACTAGGAATGAGCGCATTCTATCTGAATGCCATCTGTTCATATTACAGTTTCCCCCAACCACACTTGTGATTTCGTTTTCTCATTTAATTCAAATCTCAATCTTATTTGGGACCAACAATAATCAAATAAGCACATTACCATATATATATATATATATATATATATATATATATATATATATATATATATATATATATATATATATATGAGCCATATTTCTCTTTCTAATAATAATAATGTTAATAATAATAATAATAATAATAATAATAATAATAATAATAATAATAATAATAATAATAATAATAATAATAATCTAAACGAGAGTAAGAGGTATGACCCAATCTGTACAAACAGCCAATAAGCAATCATGAAGTCCACTGTGAAGAGTAGTAGGATAATTACTTGGTTTATTACCTTCAACTCCCCGCCCCTCCCCAATTCACCCCTCCTCACCTCAAGCACATCTGCACCCCTTCCCCACCTTCTTCATCCCATCTCTATTCTAACCCCTACTAATCACATGCATTTATCGCCCCCCGCCTCACCCAAATTCTCTTCACCCTCCTCACCCCATCCTATATTCGACCCCTACTCACACAATCCCCCGTTTTGCCCCTTCCACATCCCAACACCTTATTTTACCCCTCAAAGAAATCGCCCTTTTTACCCCCTCCTCACCCCTGTCCTCTCATCCCTTTTATCATCTCTCCTCATCCCATCCTATCATCCTGTTTTTCACCTCAACCCAATCCCCCTTTCCATACCTCCTCGTCCCTCCTTTATCAACCCCACCTCACCCCAACTCAATCCTAGATATGCGGGGCGTTATTGCGTAATCTGGACTCAGGAATAACGTCAGTGTGACGCAACTTAATTAAATTGACCATCTGTTCCTACAGCCATTGGCACATGGAATATCGTCTCCAACTCGTCTCCCTCTTTCCTCCTCCTTCACCCATCCACCCACTAACCAAACTTCCTTTAATATCGCCAACACAGTTCTACTCCAAAGTCATTTAGTCTAACCAATTTCTCCCACCCACCAAAGCTATTTTTTTTGTAATCTCATTCCTCTGGCACCAACACCGCTCTTTCTCCTCGTCCTCCTCCCTCACTCACTCACCAACGCGAATTTTCCTCCCTCACCCATCCACTCAAAAAATAAAAATAAAAAAAAAATCCTCCTCCCTCACTCACCTACTCACCAAACATATATTTCCTTCTTCACTCAGCAACCGACCACCACCACTTTTCATCCCTCAATCTCATCAACACTCCCACCCACAACACAACTCTTCCTCCTTCATTGACTCACCCACAAACACTATTCTACCAACCTAAATCTCAGCAACACATCCATCCACCAACACCACTCTTCCTCCCTAAATCTTATCAACACATCCACTCATTACCACAACTTTTCCTCCCTCATTATCGCCACCACATAAACCCACCAACACCAATTTTCCTCCCATACTCACCCATCACCAACACCACAACATTTCCACCCTCCAACATAATTTTTCCTCACCAACACACCCACCTCAACCAATTTTACTGCATCACTCATCGTCAAATTTTCTCCCTCACTAGCCCACCCACTCAATCAACACCACTTTCCTCCCTCATTTTCACCAACACACCAACACCCGTTCTCCTCTTCTTCCTTTCCTCAACAGAAGGAATATAATGATTGGCCTGTTTTATGACTCAGAACATTGGCAATCCCACCCTCCCTCACTGCCTCCTCCCTCACATTCTCTTTTTTTTTCCGGACGTCTGCCAATTTTGAGAGATTTTGGGAACTGCATCATAACATACTGCCAATGAATTACAATGACTTTTATGATGATTATGAATCAACTCTCATATTTTCATATTCTTTCCTGGAATAAGTATCTTTCTCATATATATATATATATATATATATATATATATATATATATATATATATATATATATATATATATATATATATATATATATATAATAGGTTCGAGTCCCGGTCGGGGTAAAAAAAAAAAAAAAAAAAAAAAAAAAAAAAAAAAAATCATGTTTTCACATATGTAATGTGCTTAATAGGTTATATATATAATATATATAATATATATATATATATATATATATATATATATATATATATATATATATATATATATATATATATATATATATATATTATATATATATATATATATATATATATATATATATATATATATATATATATATATATATATATAATATATATATATATATATATATATATATAACTGTGATCGCTGTGACAAAGCGGTAGCGTCTGCGAATTTGAAGTCAGGTCAAAGATTCACGACCGCCACGGTATGAGGTTAGCAAGGGCATGCACTCATCGTAATGATGACACCTGCCAAAACCAAGCTCCTCCGCAAGAGGCACAGTCTAAGCTCTTAGTATAAAAAGGGAGTCCGTGACGTAAAACCGATCACATACACACACATACACGCACTCTCTCTCTCTCTCTCTCACACACACACACACACACACACACACACACACACACACACACACACACACACATATATATATATATATATATATATATATATATATATATATATATATATATATATATATATATATGTGTGTGTGTGTGTGTGTGTGTGTGTGTGTGTGTGTGTGTGTGTGTGTGTGTGTGTGTATTTCTGTAACCGATGTATTCCTTTGAGAGCGTAGTCGTCCTTATACATACGCATACAAACATGCAAACACATATATCACAAACGGTTTTTTAATAAATGCTTTTTCTAAAAATATTGTTTAAGTGAACTGAAGAACTTTCCCTAACCAAAGCTTCTTGGAGACAAGAAGGATAGGGCAGAGGCACTTTCAACTTAGCTGGACAGGATTTTATTTGATGCAAGGGGCCAGTGTACCAAAGTTGGGGTCAAATAAGGGCCAAAGTGCTTCTCCAAAGCTCTCATAAAAACTGGAAAAGTATCTTCAAAGGTTTCAGGCATTGATAAGACCAATTTGCTGTAGTTTCAGCATTGCTCCAGTTGTTGTTATTGTTTTCCGTTTTAAGTCAGTACTAATCCTCATTCGAATGAGGGTGGACACAGACAGGTTAGAAATGAGGAATTAAGGGTGGATGTCCTTCCAAATGCTCGGCGGTGGGCTTGACCACGGGTTTGTCACTTCCAGAGTCGAGGGCTCTAACTCCTGCTCTACCGCGGCCCCTTCAATATGGCGCCAGTATTCTTCATTATTTCGGTGTCAATAATTAAGGACATCCACAATATATTCTTCATGTTAGGGTAAGTGAGGTTATTATTGCCAGTATTCCACTTCATTTGGACACGAACATATCACACCTTCCTTGATATTAAACAATTTATGTTAGGTCAGGTCAGGTTACTTTAAATTTTAGGTTAGGGCTGAGTTAAGTATGTTACTAATCCGTTTGCCTTCATGTGAAGTGGATGATTTTCCTTAGCTCGGCGCCTAACAGAAGCTACTTTGTCGCAAAAAAGAAAATACTTTTCTCCCTATTACGTGCAAATGAGGCAAAGGAAAATATAGCCAAAATGGGCGTTCCACAGTTCTCAATTAAAAAAAGGTAGCAAGGAACCAAAGACAGAAGTCCATCAAAAGCATGCAAGGGTCTTCAGCTGGAGCCAAGTGGAAAGGGGGTTCCACAGCTTTCAATAATAATAATAATAATAATAATAATAATAATAATAATAATAATAATAATAATAATACATATAGCTAAGACGCAGCAACTAAAGTCCATCCAAGGCATGCATGGCCTGGCACTAGTGCCAACTGACTGTGCTCTCCTCAGTTCATACATAATCAAGGTAAGTCCTTCTGCCTCCACAAGGATGACTCACTGTTCTGGTTCCTTCATGATGGGAAATTTATAAAAGTATCGCAAAGAATTAGTACTTAAACACATCAAAATTATGCATGAAATGGCAGCGGTGCCATTTGGCTCCGCTCTTCCGAAACCAAACTTCTCCGTCAGTTTTATTAGCCGGTCTATATACGGGAATATATTTTTGGTGAGTCGCCTCACCTGCCTCTGTTATGTAAGTACTCAGCTTAAGCATAATAATAATTACATCCTCCTTCAAAAGATGGCTCGTTTCTTTCTGGCTCCTTCATACAACTGAAACGGCCATTCAATATCTTTCCAAACAAGAAAAAAAATATTGCAAAGACCTAACAGCTGAAAGCATGCATAGGCTGGCACCAATGCCAATTAGCTGTGCTTCCCTCATTTCGTACACAGTATTGGTAATGCCAACTTCTTCCACAAGCTGGTTCACCTATTAATTAAAATAGAGGAAAAAATATAGCAAAGAACCAGAGGCAGATGTTCATCAAATACACACATGGACAGACACACGAGACAACTGGCTCCACTCCCATCAGTTCATCCATAATATCTGCAATTCCTTCTTCCTCCACAAGAGGGCTCACTTGCTTCCAGCTTAATTCATCGTGATGGAACTATAACCAGCCTAAATTAAATGCATTCAAAATGACACTTTCACACCTCTAAAAATAAAAATAAACTGCAAAGAAACAAAAGCTAAATACATCAAGAGAATAAAAGGGCTGGCACCAAAGTCAATTGGAATGAGAATTTCGTATCTCAATATAATATGAAAAAAGACAAAATATATAGTGCAATGGCCCAGCAGCGTAAAGCTATCAAAAGCATACATGAACTGGGACCGGTGCCAATTGGCTATACTCCCCTCAGTTCATACGTAATAATGGTAAATTCCTTTAAGCTTCCACAAGAAGCCTTGCTTGTTACTAGTTCCTTCATTTAAGGCAAATTACAAAAAATATCGCAAAAATACAGTAGTTAAATCAAATAAAATCACGCATGGGCAGGCACTGGTGCCATCTGGCTTTGTTCCTGCAAGTTTAAACGCAAATGTAATTCTTTCCTTTTTTTAAACCTTTATTTCCATTATACAATGGGTATTCGTCAGCCGGAGCAAGCCCCAACCTCCCACTGTGATGACCAACCACAGCAGTAACCTGTCAGGAAACAGCTTAAACTCTCGGTCTTAGACGAGAACCGATCTTTCGACCTCGTGAATGCGAAGCCAGCGCGTTACCACTGTACTAGCCAGCAAGCTCACTTGTTTTCGGTTCCTTCAAGAAGCCCAATGATCATTCAATATCTTTCCATAAAAAGCTAAACATATGTAAAGAACCAACAGTTTAAATCCACGAAAAGCATAAATGACCTGGCACCAAAGCCAATTGGCATTGCTCTCCTCAGTTCATACATACAAATGGTAAATTCCTTCTTCCTTAACAGGATGGCTCATTTACTCATATAAAAACATAGGAAAAAATATAGCAAATAACTAGAGGAAGAAGTCCATCAAAAGTATACATGGACTGGCACCCGAGCCAATTGCCTCCGCTCCCCTCAGTTCATACATAATAACAGCCATTCCTTCTTCCTCCACAAGATGCCTCGCGTGTTTCCGGTTCCTACAGCTTGAGGGGTTATAACTATCATTGGGGTATCCGGCAGAAAGTTGTTTTATGGCTTTAATATCAAGTTATGGCTTGAATGAAAATCTAAGGGCAAAAGATGGAAATGTCCAATGAGTCTCTTGGTTTCAATATGGTTTGAGGGAGGATAGGATACACAGAAGAGCTTTCGGGAAGATGTTTTAGGATATTATTATTATTATTATTATTGTTATTATTATTATTATTATTATTATTATTATTATTATTATTATAATCATTATTCTTATCATTATTATAGAAAGAATTGTCTGAGACATTATCAATATAATAAAATTAATAATATTAACAATGATGATGATAATAATAATGATAATAATAATAATAATAATAATAATAATTATAATAATAACAATATAATTATTACCATTATTATTATTATTATTATTATTATTATTATTATTATTATTATTATTATTATTATTATCATTATTATTAAATGAAAATTTATTATTGATGATGTTCGGGAAAAATATAATAATAATAATAATAATAATAATAATAATAATAATGATAATAATAATAATAATAATAATAATAATTATTATTATTATCATCATTATTATTATTATTGATATTATTATCATTATTATTAAATGAAAATTTATTATTGATGATGTTCGGGAAAATATTATCATAATAATAATAATAATAATAATAATAATAATAATAATTATTGTTATTATTATTATTATCATTATTATTATTATTATTCACCTTCAACGGTGAAGATACGAACATGTGTCCACAGCTAAATGAAGACGGATCTAGTGAAGAGAAGATTCGCATGTCACAGAGAAGAAATCGTATATATATATATATATATATATATATATATATATATATATATATATATATATATATATATATATATATATATATATAGAGAGAGAGAGAGAGAGAGAGAGAGAGAGAGAGAGAGAGAGAGAGAGAGAGAGAGAGAGAGTCATTTGCGTATTCAACGTCTTCGACTTTTATCGAGACACGCATTCATGTTCGTTACATAATTAAAGTGATAGATAGGTAGATAGATAGAAAGATACAGTTTACAGAAAAAAAAATAATCATTCAAATAAACTGGTTGAAACAAACAATCTTTTAAAAATAAGTCTGTTGAAAATATTAATCATTTTAATTTCGCGAAGGTTGTTTCTGCCTTACCGAAGATGCGCCTGAGTGATTCTGTGGACTTCACTCACCGGGAGAGAGAGAGAGAGAGAGAGAGAGAGAGAGAGAGAGAGAGAGAGAGAGAGAGAGAGAGAGAGAGAGAGAGAGAGAGAGAGAGAGAGAGAGAGAGAGAGAGAGAGAAGAGGTCAGGCACAAAGACCACCAGCTAGGAAATAGGTGGTTAAGGATTTTCGTTGGAGGATTGTAACAGATTTCGAAAAATTGGTGAAATGTGAAGAATTTATTTTGTATTAAATTATGAAAAATGACAGAAAAATGGACAAGATCAAGAACGAAAAAATTAGAGGTATAACTAATCAAATCAAATCAAATCAAAACATTTATTTCCATTTTGTACAATGGTTATTCAACATTAATAGTAACTTATAAGTAGACATGTAATTAAACTAATAAATAAGAGGGTTAGACATATAGTTAAATTAAATGTAGCTTTCATAGAAAATAATAATGCTGTACTAAAAATGTTAACAATAATGTTAATAATAAAGTAGTAAGTATGCCACTAGATACAGGATCGTTATTATCGGCATCATTTCCAAATTTGTTTCCTTACAATGAGAATAATTAGTTCTTAATGAGCAGCAACTATTTGTCCAAAAGAAAACTATATAGTTTGCCTTTGCAAGCTGTGAAGGAGGATGCATTTTTAAGATACTCTGGAATATTATTCCAGAGTGTTGGCCCTTTGATAGTGATCATCTTTGAACCTGCTTCTGTGTTTGTTCTGTGAATAAAGAGCTCACTGCTCTGTCTTGTGTTGGTTCCCCTTATATCCCTGACTGTTTTTAAATCAAATAGCCAGCTAGGATAATGATGGTCCAAAATTTTGAATACAAAAACATAAATAGCATAAGCGACCTTATTTTCTGCCCGTTAGAAAAAAATACAAGAAGGGAGATGACAGTGGTATGGACATGCAATGGGACGACATGATGACTACGTAAGCAAGAGGGTGATGGGGATGGAAGATGAGGGTCGGAGGAAAAGCGAAAATGGATAGGTAGTGCGAATGAGGGAGATAAGGGAGACAGAGCTGAGAAGAGATCAGATGTGAGACCGAGGACTATGGAGGAGCCCAGTCCAGAACCCCGATGACATACAGACTTGGGAATGGGAGTCGTAAAAGAAAACGGAAAATAATAATAATAATAAAAAATAGAAAAAAAATGTCTCTCTAGGGACAACTGTAAATAGCCAAAAATCTTTTCAAGGACTTCAGGTGTTGAAGAATTGGTGCAGCATATGAACAAATTTGGGAAATATTAAGAATATATATTACTACACTTAAATAATAATAATAATAATAATAATAATAATAATAATAATAATAATAATAATAATAATAATAATAATAATAATAATAATAATAATAAAAGTTTCAAGGGACAACTGTCAATAGCCAAAATCTTTTCAAGGCTTTCAGGTGTAGGAGAATTGGTGCAGCATTTGAAAAAAAATTGGGAAATGTTAAGAAAACATATTACTACACTTAAGGGTGGTAAATTATGACAAAACAACATCAAAATAAACACCAGCTTCTCGAAGAAGACCTGCCATTCCTGTATTCTGATCATGATTTGCATTTGGAGATTTGTAACTGTTTTATAACACTGATGAATGAGAGAGAGAGAGAGAGAGAGAGAGAAGAGAGAGAGAGAGAGAGAGAGAGAGAGAGAGAGAGAGAGAGAGAGAGAGAGAGAGAGAGAGAGAGAGAGAGAGAGCAGGTGCTATATTCCAATAAGATACCAATGATTAATATACAACCTTGTACACTTTGCAGATATTAACAAAAATCCCCCCTCCAAAAAACCACCTCCTTTGATTTATATTAATTTACAATATAATTTAACCGTGTAGTATGCCCAAGACTGAAAAAATAACTCCGTACACACACAGCACATGCTAATAGAAATCTCAGAGATGATCTCTGTGATTTATTTCTCATTCATGCAATTGGTGAAGTCGTGTAGTTTGCATAATGTATTCACAAAAGGGCACCTGCCTGAAACGCTTCTCTGTGATTACTGTATTAAACCTGTTGGGACGGGCCGTGTTAACATGAAATATGAATACCTTTAGCGTTCAGCTATCAAATAGATAAGCTTTTATCACACTGTATTTTATCTAAAATCAGTGTTTCCCAAACTTTAGTCGCTAAGGAACCACCCTGAAGCACGTAACCTTACCGTTACTGAATCATGGAAAACTTACAAGATCCTTAAATAATAGGAATACATTCGATTTATAAATATAAAAGAAAATATAAGGAAAAATTGGTGGGTAAGACTTGTTCCCTCAGCAAATTTCTTCACGTACCCTAGGGGTACGCGTAACCCAGTTTAGGAATCTCTAATGTAGATAGACGAGGAATACTGAATAATAGCAGAGAACTGATTCCTATTTAATCTTGTAAATAGTAGAGAATTTACTATTTTTCAATGTAAATCTTCAGTGAGTGGCTATAGAGACTTTTATATTTCTCAATAGTAATATACTGTAAATGTTGTTTGCCGTTTAACGTGTCACTGTTAATCCCCATTCGAATGGGGGTGGACAGACAGGTTGGAGCTAGGGAATTAAAGTTGGATGCCTTCCAAAGCCCCGCGGCGTGCTCGAGCACAGGTTTACCACTTTCCGAGTACAGTGCTCTTACCACAGCCTTACCACGGATATCTTCAAAATTATTTGTAGCATTATACTGTAAATATTCTCTAAGGAAATGTACTTTGTCAACTGCAAAAGTCTTGGACAGAAAAGGAGCCTATTCATTGTGTGTGTGTGTGTGTGTGATTACCTAATTGTGATTACCTAATTGTGTTTACGGGAAAGAGCCCAAAGCTCGTATCTTCCCGTCTCCTGATCGCTTCCATTTTGTACTTGGTGATACTTATCATACCTGTCCTTAAAACTATTGATTGAGATAGCATTAACTACCTCCTCGCTTAGCGAATTCCAATTACCAACTACTCTTACACTGAAAAAATTTCCTTACATCCTGCAAAGACGTTTTCTTACGAAGCTTCAAACTATGACCTCTAGTTCTAGAGCCTGCCATATCAAAATATCGATCCCTATCCACTCTATCATAACCATGAAGGAATTTAAAGACTGTCACCATATCCCCCCTCAATCTTCTAGCTTCGAGTGATGGTAAGTCTAATTCCCTCAGCCTCTCATCATAACTGAGATTACGTATTTCTGGCACCAGTTTCGTGGCATGTCTTTGAACTTTTTCAAGCTTAGCTATGTGCTTTTTCAAGTGCGGATTCCAAAAGGGGGCTGCATATTCGAGTTTTGGCCTCACATAGGTTACATAAATATTTCTGAACATTTCCTTGTCCATGTGCCTGAAGGCTACCCTTACATTTGATAAGAATGCATATGCTGCCCTTACTATGCCATTTATATGTATTTCTGGAGACAAATCTGCTAGAATGTTTACTCCTAGATCTCTCTCATTTTCTGTCTCTTGAAGTTGTACTCCAGCCACCGAGTAGTCAAGCTTGGGCCTTCTTGCACTTGTACCCATTCTCATTACCTTACATTTTGAAGTATTGAATTTCATTAGCCACTTTTCTGACCACTCGTGCAGACTATTTAGATCCTCCTGAAGTTCTCTACCATTGTTCTCGTTTCCTACTTTCTTCACAATCTTTGCATCATCTGCAAACATATTCATGAATGAATTTACAGACTCTGGTAGGTCATTTACATATACAAGGAACAAAAGTGGCCCTAAAACTGAACCCTGTGGAACTCCACTACTAACTCTTCTCCATTCAGACACTGAGTGTCTTACTCTAACCCTCTGTTCCCTTCCTTCTAGGTAGGTTGTTATCCATTTCAAGACATTTCCACCTATTCTAGCCATTGCTTGCAGCTTCCTAATAAGTCTCCCATGTGGAACAGTGTCAAACGCTTTCTGGAAGTCTAGGAATATGCAATCTACCCAGCCCTCTCTTTCTTGTAAGATTCGGCTTACCTCATCATAAAATTCCAAGAAGTTTGTTACTGTTGATCTACCTTCTCTGAAGCCATGTTGTCTCACTGACAAAAAGTTGAAGGATTCCAAGTGAAGAGAGATATGTTTCCTTAGTAGTGTGTGTGTGTGTATTATTTTCTAAACAGAGAGATCAAGATGTTCCCACTATACTAAGTGCATATTCAAAAGCGCAATTAGTTTGTTTATTTTTTCTTTGGTACCTGTTGTAATATACAACATGTGCACTCCTACATGCAAACAGTCCCTTTGATAAGGCTTGATGTAGTCTCCGTGGCAAAATGGTAGCGTCTGCGACTCTGAGGCGGTAGGTCAAGGGTTCGCGCCCCGTCACGGACTGAGGTTAGTAAGGGCATATACTCAGGGTAACGATTACATCTGCCAAAACAAGTCCTTCGTAAGAAGGCAACCGTCCTAGCCCTTAGTAGAAAAGAGAGTTCGTGACGTAAAACCGAATCCATCCATCCATACATCCCTTTGATAAGTCCTGGATCCCTATGATGTAATACACTATATAAATATTACGTAAACACTCTTTAAAAATGGGGATCGCTGTTGAGTAATGGTTAGAACGCTCGACTCGGAAAGTGACAAAGCAGTGTTCAAGCCAACCGCAGGGCGTTGGGGAGGTCATTCAGTCTTAATTATCCAGCTCCAACCTAACTGAGACCACTCCCATTTGAATGGGGAGTAATAATAACAGAACACGGAAAACAAAGTGTTGTCTTATCCATATAAAATATACAATGGCGGTAGTCTCACTTGTAAGAGAGGTGACCACCGTGTGTGCACCACTTCCCGTCCCCTATCTAATGGAGGTGGCCAGACAGCATGGAGCTGGGTGGATATAAGACTGAACGTCCTTCCTAACGCCCCGCAGTGGGATCAAACTCATACATGTCAGGTTCGTCTCTTCCCAACATGCGCACCTTACCAATGAGCAACTCCCTTGATCACATACATTTCATCGGCCACTGGATTTTATACACAATACAGAATATTGAGAATTTAGTGAACAGGAAAGCTCTTTTTCTGCGAGTGGCTTTTGTGAATTATTTTACAGAGACTGAAATACACATTCATATATTTCAGGAAATGTTTTTTACTTTCAAGTTAATCCCTTGCTTCAATAATGGAATATATATATATATATATATATATATATATATATATATATATATATATATATATATATATATATATATATATATATATATATATATATAAACACACACGCATACACACACACACACACACACACACACACACACACATATATATATATATATATATATATATATATATATATATATATATATATATATATATATATATATATATATATATATATATATATATATGCGTGTGTGTATTATGAACCTCCGAGAAGGGCCACTTACATGGGAGCAGGCGAGAAGGCACTGCCATAAATGTATCTACTAGACACCTGGCACACGACATTTGTTCTGTCTTATGAAAGGCAATTCTGACCCAACAAATAAGCTCCTAGGCCTGATGGGAATAGGCCTCTGTACGGAGGCAATCACACAATAAACGCCAACGATGGCCTTGGCAGAAGGGGTGGGGGGATCCTACCAGAGAGGGTGGGAGGAGGAAGGCAAAATGAAAATTATGATCCTAATAATGAAACCTGGGATGCGTTTTTGGCCGGCTTGCATTTACTACCAGTTTCTCTCTCTCTCTCTCTCTCTCTCTCTCTCTCTCTCTCTCTCTCTCTCTCTCTCTCTCTCTCTCATTCTTCTTTTCTTCATTTTCTTAATTTTCCAGCTTTTTCCAATACTAGATATACTCTCTACTTCCTCACAAGTCCTTTAGAGGCTAGAATTTGGTTAAAAACTCATTTTCTTTACACCAACCTTAGTTATCTATCCAAGATAGGGACCGGCACCAAACAGAGCTGACTTGCTCTCCCGGTAGCTGGAGTCAGTCTTTCTCTGCTTTATCTGTGTTCATTTGCAGCTTTTCCTATTTATATAAGTATTACAGTTAGCTTAGATTTATACGACCTTTCATTCTTCCTGACACCGACACTCTCCATTTCTCTGAGGTCGAGACCAACACAACATTTAACTGCCTTGCTACCCTAAAAACTGGATTGTTCCTCCTCCTCCTCTTCATTCCTCTTCTTTTTCTAAGGCTGAAATTTCCCATTGATATACTTGTTAGACTTGGTTCAAAATTATACAGCCTGATGCCCATCCTGACACCAACGCTCTCCATTTATGTAGGCTAAGGATAAATAGCATATTGAGCTTGCTTGAGATGTTCATTATTCTTCATCACACCAATAATAGGTTAGAGGTCTCTAATGAAAGGCAGAGAGCAGGGGCAGTGATAGCACCAGAGCGGGACTACATACCTACCATGGAGCCAGTCCCAAGCCCTTTCTTCAATTACATGTATCCACTGATCTCCAGGCAATAGCTGAATAATCAAGTCGGCATTTAGGAAATCACTGATCTCCAGGCAATAGCTGAATAATCAAGTCGGCATTTAAGAAATCACTGATCTCCAGGCAATAGCT
>JAXCGZ010017082.1:67500-115000 GCA_037179515.1 Halocaridina rubra | reverse complement strand
CCCGCGACCGACTTCCTGAAATACTTGGGTCTGCGGATGAGAAGTGACGAGTGCTCAAATAGAGAATATTATAAAACTTTGAAGGAACTATTTCTAAGATATTCCTTAGTAAGCCGAAGTGTGACCGGAGCATTGAGTGAAAATGCCCATTACAAGAGGTATAAGTTGCCGGATCCGACCAAGAAGACGGCGATTCGTCGATTTTACTCGAAGAAAAGAAGGAGAACCCTCTCCTTCCTTGCCTTCTGCCATGAAGTTCTCCAGGACCACCTCCTTAAAATAAGCTAAGTACTTGTGATCTGCATCCAGTGAGTAATGGGACAATTAGTAAAAGAAATTGAGGTCGGTGGATGCCGCCATTTTATCTTGTAGTTATGCTTTGACTCAGCCAACCCGCTTATAAGGGGTGTGGCGCTTAATAAGTTGATAAAAGTAGAATTTCTGTACCCATTACTAACATGGATAATTTGTACTAATAGCTATAAGCAGTAATAAACTCCATTTTTGTTATAATTCGAGTAATATAAAGAATTTGCGTTGGAAGTGCGTTCCATTTATTTGTATTAATGCTTAGATTGAATTTTAAGAACGCGAATGTATCGATTTTTTAATTGACAAATTTAATGCACGCGAAATCACTATTTCAGTATATTAATTTCTAAAGCGTAAGAATTATAGTGAGAAATATACGTGCATCTGCTTTTAAGAGTTTCATAGAACACGTGTGGTTTTCGAGAAAGGAATGTGGAAGTGACCATTCGATCCCCCAACCTCGTTATTGTAAATCTGTAGTAATTGTACTGAGCTTTGATATTTTAAAGTACGTGTGAAATCATTTTTATATTAATTTCTTAAAGCGTAAGAACTCGAGTGTTACGATTGCGCCTGTTTTTAAGTTTTTTTTCTTTTTTTGTTTGTTTTTATCCGCGGGAGTAATGTTTTAGCGAGAGAAAGACATAAACGACAGATCGTTCTTTTTGTGTTATGATGAAGAGAATTAATATTACGATACGTGTGTGGCATGTTCTTTTTGAAGAATAAGAAATTTTCGTGATATTAGTTAGAGATGAGTTTTTTTATTTCACGCTATGCAGGTGAAAGTAAGAGTAAATTAGAGTAGTTTGTGCTGTCCTAGAATAGGGAAGGTTTTTCAGTGTCACCCAAACGTAGCTTCAAGGGAGTAGAATGTTTGTTTGTTCGTTAGAATGGGACTTAGGACTGGTGAGGAAGTCTGTGACCGCACGGCTCAGCCGAGATTTCACCTTTACTCTTCTTCAGAGAGACCGGGAAAGGAAAACCAACATGTTGTAAATAAAAGGGACTTTCACAGACAGAAAGGAGATGATTGACTTGAAAGTGATATAGCGAATGTGATAGCGAGTGAGTATGAATGACTGGGGGTATAATGGGAGGGTTGCTCTAGGGGGTGAAATCGCGGAAAGCACCGTTAGGAAGCATGATTGGGGAGTCTGCGAGGATCGTTCCCCTGCTCCGCCAGGTCCTTCTGCATGCCATATCAGAGTGTATTTATGGGAGGTGATGCGCTGTTGCAATATCTAGTGAGGGATATGGATGAGAAGGTAATTCTCCACCTGCCCAGATATGGTTGAAATGCCGAGTTTGTTTTATTTTTGTTTTGTCCCCTACTCCGCCATTGAGATTATTATTCGATTTCCGAGAGATTCCAAGATAGATGTTACGTGATAAAGGACGTGAATCTATGAATGATTCTTTATTTTCTTTGCTAGCTGCAGTATATACATTATTTGTCTGAAGAGATATGTTAGATTGATAAAGTAAAACTTTGCGAGTTTTAGCCATGATAATGTTTTATCAAAATTATTTCGGCTTGGTCATAGAGTGAGAGCTGACACGAAATGACAACAAGAATGTTACACAGCTGTATCCCGTATTTGAGGGAGCAGATATAAGTCAAATTCGAGATAGTAAAAGAAAATATATATTTTATGTTTGAATTGTTTATGTACAACTCCGTACGAGATTTTGAAGTTTAAGCAAAATGCATTCCTTACTGTTGATAATGAAATATACTTTTTGTTTTTATTATTGCATACACAGAGATAGACTTTTTATATTCTTAGATACCCGTTTTTGTTATAGTTCTTTTTGTATTGAAGAAATCTTTAAAATCTTACTTAGAGGATTCTGAAAATATTATCTAGAGATAACCATGGTTAATCCCTAGCATTTTCATGAATTTTAGATTACAATCGGGCTAAATTAAAGATAATTGAGATTATTAGAGATTATTTGCTGAGTTTTAAAGTTAAAATTAATGACACTTAGGTCCTTTTTAAGAAGTTGTTAAGAAAAAGATATTTGTACTTTTGTTGATAGTAGTAGGGATACTGTCACATGTGATTTTAGTTTTTTTTGCTTTAATTTCATCAGTGTGTGTGCTTCGACTTAACCCTCTGATTTATAGCATGAAAAGAGAGAGATTGTCCTTATAGACAAGGATGTGTATGCTGTTACAGTAAAGTCCTTATCAAGATTAAACAGAGAGGAATGGATTTATGCTTCGACAGTTTTGCAGTTGTACACTAAGTTCTTTTTGCTTCGTTTTTTTTTGTTGATCAGGAATGAGAATAGCCGCTGACAATAAACATAAGACTCTATCGATAGTCATTGCTAACGTTTGTTCACGTTCATTTGTTTATTTATTTTATTATTAGAGATACTCTGCGACACTTTTTTATTTTCAGTACAAGTTAAAAGGACGAAGGCAAGTCTCAGCTGACTTGTGAGTGGAAACCGCAGCGTATTTCAAGGTCGCTCAGTCTCTCTCTCTCTCTCTCTCTCTCTCTCTCTCTTTCCTACCTTTCACTCGACTCTGAGCCTGACAGAGGCTCCGTTCAATGCTAAAAGAATGTAGCCGTCTTTGATTTTTTTTTTGTGTGTTTTTTCCAGCGAAGCTAGGCGATAAATGTGCCTACATTTCATTGCAGTCAATAGATTGTTGCATGCTGTTATTGCATAAATACTGATAAGACATCGGTAGTACCGCCATTTGCATAAATATTTTTGCCACATGTCGCAACTGTTTAGAGAATAGGTAGAGCTCCCATTGACAAATTGTGGAGCCAGCAAGTTGCCACTTATGCTATATATATATACATTGGTTATGACAGCAGGAATTTAAATATTAAAAGAGACTGTGTTGGAATGAGCATCACTATGAAATATAAGTATAGAACTCTGTTCTTACTTCTGAATATCAGTCTCCATTGTATATATATTGATATTTTTGATTTAGTATATTTATTTTTATTGTTTATTATTCTTATTTTTAGATCATGATTAGTAGTAATGTTATTGTGTTGACTGATATTGTTGCTATCTCTCAATGGCCTGTTGCTAATTACTATTTTTGAAAGGAAATCAGCAGTAACTTGCTGATTTGTATCTTTTATCTGAATTCATACTTGATGTTACTGTAGCCACCGCTAATAAGAATGTTTCTTTAGTGGCTTTTCTCAGCATTTAATGATTGTTCTTTTTGACATTTATAGTAGAGTAATGCTATGTAGCAGTTGCTAAGTCCTAAGTATCTTGGAATAATAATCTAGTTGTGTAGACACATACCTTCCATTACCACCCTATTCCTAGGCAGCCCCGACCTGCAAGTTCTAAAGTCTTTAGATTTTGTCCGTCAGACAAGTCCCTAGTGCCCATTGAATAGAGATTGCAATCACTTGCAGTTGCAGGGGAGGCAAAGTATAGCCTCGATTACCAACGTATGGCCATTGTTGGTACCCTGAGGTCATAGGGAACCTTTCTTACAACTGTAGTAGTGACATAGGTTCAAACTTTCATCCCGCGTTCTACTTCGAAGGTACGTGTGAGAGGACCGTACAGGAAGAGTAACGCTGTGACGTTGCAGGTCTCCTGTGTGGTGGTCTTAGTCAAGATCGGCCGAGGGCGGGACGAGAAAGCCGGGCTGGAAGGATTCGCGGGATGGGGCCCAGTCCTTGTCCTTTTTGTTTTGCCTAACCGAGTAACGGAGATATGGCAACAAACCTGGGCCTGCAGCGAGGACGGCGGGGGATGTGAAAGCGAAAGAATCCCCGTGGGAAACCGGGGAATCGCACCTAGCAAGAATTCATGAGCAAGGGACAGAAAAAAAAAAATAAAAGTCGTCCTAGACAGAGAAATTAAAAGTCGTCCTAGACAGAGAAAGTAAAAGTCGTCCTAGACAGAGAAAACGAAAGTCGTCCTAGACAGAGAAAACGAAAGTCGTCCTAGACAGAGAAATTAAAAGTCGTCCTATCCATTGGTCTCTGAATAGTAATATAATATGAAAGTAACACATGCTTTGTTCCAGGAGTAGTTTTTAAGGCTTAATTTTAAGACAAATCAATGCCCCTAATAATGATAGGAATAGAATTTCTGAAGGTAAGGTCTCTTATAGAAATTACTGTTGATGTTATAGTCTATTGCATTTTACATGTTTATACATGCTAATACTCTACTCAATTGTTTGCTAATGTTCTAAATGAGTCATAATCCTACTGTAATTAACTCAATTTTGTCTTTTAAAGAAACGAGAGAAGTAGATGAATTAATGTTTTGATTTAAACTGACCTTTTGATCTTAATTAATGTTTAATATTAGTTTCACACTGGAATTATGTTGTTTAAATATAAGAATATGTTTGTATTTCAGATTTCCAACAATGAAATAGACCCTGCATGCTCTAGTTGTCTGTAAAGGTACTCTCTATATGTTATGTTTGTGTAATTTGTATAGGAATTCTTAGAAAATAGCTTAAATAATTCGGCCCCATTTCTATTGTAAACTAATGTTAGCTAGGATATGTCCAAGAGCTCCCGGAAAACTAGTCCATGCTTCGACTGAAATAAGAGATATTTCAGTTTTGGTTGGGAGGGATGTCGTATGACTTCTGTCATGCTGAAGCCAGCCCGCCATGCTGAAGCCAGAATCTGAAACTTGTAACAGCTCTTGAGGGGTAACGGTTATTCGAGGCCACGGATATTCTATTACATGCCCTCACTTTTATTGAGTTTTTGTGCCGCCCATGTGTTCCCTTGGGACCACCAAGAGTTGTGGCTAGGCACCTGGAACTAACCGCTGGCGCCATGCACCCCCCCCAAGAGGCCTACAGGATAAGGGACCCTCGGTCCTCGAAAACACCACAAGTCGTGAAGAGAAACATGTGAGGCTAGGGTGAAATAGAATACTCTCCCCACTTGTTTTCTGCGGTGTGGCCGGTGTTTGTAGAGGGCGTCAAGGAGATATGTGACCGGACCCCTGAGGCTTGGCATCCGACATGGAGTACCTGAGGAGGGTGGGAAAGGCCGAGAGTTAGCCCTTTCCTAAACCGCACGAAACATAAACTTAGGTTTCGTACACAGGTACACGCCCAGGGGAAATGCCCAACAACTCCTCCTCGGAAGTAGGCGGGATTCCACTTTGAACCCGGCGCTGATTAGCTGGACTAGATCTGACTGATTTCATTGGAGAATTGGATGTTAAGCCACGCCCTGCCCCTGGGGGTATTTAAAGAGCCACCCAGGGCAGAGACAGTTAGTTAGAACCTTGCCAGGGGCACGAATAGATCATAGATTGTGATAGTCATAGGGTGGGGGCATTGGGGCATTGAGGCGTCGGATGTGTTGTACTCTAGAATAAATATAAGTAAAGGAACTACTGCTTGTCCATTCTTACCTTGTACCCATCAGGTACTAATATTAATAACCTAATAAACCACGCTACCATAATAATTAAAGTATATAAACGTGGGAGGAAAATGCCTACGTCAGTGGTGTCATTAGATGAGATAATAATCAAAAGCACTACGTCAGTGGTGACGCTCGGTGGGATAATAATAAAACCTCCACGTCACCCTGAGTGTATGCCCTTGCTAATCTCAGACCGTGACGGGGCGCGAACCCTCGACCTGACCTCTCAGGGTCGCGGACGCTACCACTCGAGCCACGGTGACTACTATTTATATATATATATATATATATATATATATATATATATATATATATATATATATATATATATATATATATATATATATATATATATATATATGAAACATATATTTGCTCCTGGTTTGGATTCGAATTTCCACCGGAACTGACAATCTATCATTGCAGTGCGGATTATTAAGTATATTATACGCTAGAATTCTCTCTCTCTCTCTCTTTTATATATATATATATATATATATATATATATATATATATATATATATATATATATATATATATATATATATATATATATATATATATTACGGATATATGAACACGTGACACCAGATGAATAGAGGTCAGCTACGAAGGAAAATTTAAAAGACGGAATGCTGAGATCTTTCAGACTGTATTGTTATCCAACTTCAGAGTAAATGAAGTGTTGCTCCGAAGATGAACTAAAACATAGTTTAAAAGATATCAAGACTCCGGCGTTTCATTTCTCCTTCGTAGGTGACCTCTCTCTCTCCCTCTCTGTGTGTGTGTGTGTATATATATATATATATAATATATATATATATATATATATATATATATATATATATATATATATATATATATATATATATATATATATATATATATATATATATATATATATATTATATATATTTATATATATGTATATATATATATATATATATATATATATATATATATATATATATATATATATATATATATATATATATATATATATATATATATATATATATATATATATATACAGACGCTCGCATGCGCATACATACACTTGTCCTATCGCATCTTTAAAGCAAATACTCTCAATTACATCGTGAGCTCCAGCACGAATATAGTCATGTATCTACCTGTCCGTGTTAATGAAAAGAATATTTTACTTCCTTATCAGAGGCAGTTAATTACCTCTGAGCATCTCGATACAGGTATTACTGGAATAAATAATTTTAACAAAAACGCTGAATCATCATATTTTTCCATTAGCCAATTATGAATTGATCATTGTACATGAGATTCCTTCTTAAAAAAACTTTTTTTTTGGACATTACAAGCTCGTTACGCAGGCTTCATTTGGGCTAAAAAGCCCATTTACTATCACGTGAATTGGGCGCCAGGAAGGACAGCCAGTCTATGTCCTCCCCCATTCATGGGGACTATTTGTGATAGAACGATACATTCCGCTTTTCATTACCCGCCAAAAAATCAGGACTTCCCACATATTAAATATATCCTGTTAGATTAGTTTACGTAGGCTGGGTTAGGGTTGGTTGGGTTAGGTTAAGTTAGTTCTAAGTATGTTATTCATTCATTCTGCTCAAATTCATCGCATGGTTTTCCTACACTTGCCTCCCCGAGTAAAGTTTCTTATGGTGCCATCTGACAGAAATATTTCGCCCAAATAACAGTTTAATGTGTCCTAATGCAATGTAGCTGCTTGTCTGCTTGTTCACATTTGCCCAAATAAAGTGCATCATATTAAAAACCTGTCCCCAAATTATACTCATTCTAGCGTCCAATTAAAACTTTTTTTCTTTTTTTGGCTCAGTTAACGTGCAAATCCGTCCATATGCAAGGCAGCCATTTGCTAAGGGAGAGATTCTTACATCCTTTTTGCTATGCAGTTAATTAGCTGCGAGTAAAAAAAGACAATAAAAGAAGAAGCAATATAGGAATATAAACATTACTCAAAGATGCTGAATCAACCTGAGGTTATTATGAAGAATGTCTGACCAGCTGAGGTCACGAAAGTCATATGTACTGGAAATATTTTAGTTTTATCTTTTATGCGCCTTTCCTTGCCAGTTTAGACTATTCGGTAACCGTTTGGTATTATAAACAATCTCTTCCAATGTCCACTAATAAAGATAATTTGTCCTTCACTCGTAAAATTAAATAATTCTTCACTAGTAAAGATAATCCATGTTGAAGCCAGTCAACCATTTATTTCTTAATTTAAACGTAATGCATGTTAACTTACCTAACCTAATTTAATCTAACCCTGAAATCTATCTATATGCAAAAGCCTTAATATCCCCTTTAAAAAGTGGGTGGCTGAGTCAAAGTAAATATTTGACTCTTTGTGGGGGAAATATCCGAAGGAGGGGACTCCCATTCCGCTACTTCCGCCGCATTAGGTAGTCTTTTACACATGCAAGGGAACACGGAGAAGGTATTTTTGCTCCAGCCCTCAAAGTAACTATACTCTCTCTTCTTCCACTGATCAGAATATCTAAGTAAATGAAGTTTTCTATAATCACACAAAATGAAAGGCTTCAAAACACACCTTCCTTTGGCGGCTAGCCTATTATAATGCCTGCAGGTGCTGTGAATAAGAAGGAGAGGTTCATTTCGTCCCTCACGTGGCAACTACCGTCAGTTCAGCAGGGTAAGAAAGCACACCATCAAATGAACAAGGTCAATGGAGAAGGTAGTGACGTCATGGGTGTGTTAAATACTTAACGTCAAGTACACGGTTAAGCCATCAGATAAGTGGATCAATGGGGGAACAGTTTCTCCAATATCTCGGGTTTCGATAATTAAACATAAATCCCCGTCACGCATCTCTTATGTCATATTGATATATAAAGCATGTTCCAGTCACCCGGGGGAGCAAGTCAGCTCAAATTAGGCCGGTCCAAGCCAATAAATAGAGATCTTCTTCCTGTATTTCTCAGGTCATATTGTTATATATCGTGTGTTGTAGTCATAAATGGAGTAAGCCAGCTCAGATTAGTGGTGATTCCAATGTCGAATTAGTGAAGAGGGCTAATGGCTGGTAGGGCATCATCCGGCCATAAAACTTCAAGCCAACACCAACACGTCTCCAAGAAGTTAGTAAGAAACAGCGATTCCACATAAAGTAGCGAAAATTTGCTATACATAATTCGTTTTCGGCAGATTTATTATGTCCATATGAAGTTGTTGTTTGTAACTAGCCTCTAAGGATACTAGTCATTAATACTGGCTCTTATTTTATGGTCGGATTCCTTCCTTATACCAACCATCTACATTGATCCAAGCTGGGACAGCCACTTAGTTGTTGGATTGCTCCTCCAGTGGTTGTATAGTAATTCGAGTGTATGTTACATTTAATGAGCAACATCAGTAAATTTGAAAACTGCCCGATATTTTCTGTTTATTCATAAAGTGACTGATTTTGCACACTGACCGTAACCTAACCTCAAACCCAGATTCGGGTAATTTAAGTTAGGTTAAGCACATGTTTCAATGTGTAAAATCAGGCACTTTAAATATATCTGATTTTACATACTGACTCTCTCTCTCTTTCTCTCTCTCTCTCACACACACACATACTAGTACAAAACCTAACAGCCAAATCCAATGTTACAAACAACCAGCCCAGGGATAACATATTGCATATTTCAAGATAGACAAACACACATCGAACGAAACCTTCAATACATCTCAAAAAGTTGTCAAAACTCAATTTCAGGTTCCCGTCCAGACCAATACAGCCACTTCTGGAAGCAAAGCAGTTTCAAATAAACTTGATGATGGACATTGGAAACTTGGAATAAGTTCAATACACATACGATATTAAAGCCCAGCTTACGAAAAGCTACAAGGAAAGCCTTTTTAAAGTACTGTAATGCCAAGGTATTAACGATTTGCAGGAGAGCGTGTAGTCGCCGTGGCTCAAGCGGTAGCGTTTGCGACTCTGAGGCGTCAGGTCGAGGGTTCGCGCCCCGTCACGGTCTGAAGTTAGCAAGGGCATGCACTCAGGGTAACGATTACATCTGCCAAAACAAGTCCTTCGCAAGAAGGCAACCGTCCTCACCCTTGGTAGAAAAGGGAGTCCGTGACGTAAAACCGGAACAATAAAAACAAAACTATATGGAAAGCGTATGAGAGGTGCCAGGTGCCAGGGTATACACGATTTGCAGTATATGAAAAGCGCTTTAAAGGTACTAAGTGTCACGGTATAATCGACTCCCAGTACACGGAAAGTGAATTAAAGATAATAAGTGCCAAGTGCCAAGATATAAATGCAGTGTGTATTTGCAGTAGACTTTAATTGGAAAAGTGCCAAGATATAAATACAATATGTATTTGCAGTGGATATGGAATGGAAAAGGTTTTAAGGCACTGGGTGCCAAGTGCTAAGATATATATGCAATGAGTATTTGCAGTGGATATGGAATGGAAAAAAGTGTGTAGGTATTGTGTGCAAAGTCCTACTGTATAAATTTAAAGAATATTTGCAGTGAATATCAAATGGAAATAACTTTTTTAAAAATGGGTGCCAAGAACAAAGGTATATATTTAATGAATATCTGCATTAAATATCGAGCGGAAAAACATTTTATAAGAAATGTTTGCCAGTAGCAAGGGTAGAAAATTAATGAATATTTGAAGGCGATAACTAATGAAAAGTTATTATTATTTTTTTTTAATGCACTGAGTTCCAAGTGCACTGAATGGAAAAAAAGTTTTAAGCTCTGGAACCAG
This sequence comes from Halocaridina rubra, assembly GCA_037179515.1. NCBI lineage: Eukaryota > Metazoa > Arthropoda > Malacostraca > Decapoda > Atyidae > Halocaridina > Halocaridina rubra. Next base: position 104,525 of record JAXCGZ010017082.1, on the reverse strand, counting down.
GTTAAAAATTTAAAGAATATTTGCAGTAAGTATAAAATGGAATTCAATTATATAGGCACTGGGCGCCAGAGCCAAGGTTGTAAATTTAGGGAATATTTGCAGTCGACATGAAATGGAAGGCATATTTAGGCAGTGAGTGACAGGGTATACATTTATTGAATGTTTGCAGTAGTTATCGAATGGAAAGCGTTTTTCAGGTACATGGCGCCAACATATATATACATATATATATATATATATATATATATATATATATATATATATATATATATATATATATATATATATATATATATATATTAAGATTTGCAGTCAATGAAATGGAAAGAATATTTTTTAAGTACTAAGTTCCATGATATATACTTAATAAAGGTCTGCAGTCGATACAAAAGGGAAAGGATATTTAGGTAGTGCAAGGCCCCGATACATAATGAACTGATATCTGGAATAGATAACAAATGGATGACAGCGTTTTGCAGGCACTGAGTACCACGTGACAAATGCCAGAGAATAAATCTAACGGATATTTAAAGTGGACACAGAAGGTAGCCTTGAAGTAGACATGGAAATCATAGTTTGGCTAAATGACAAGATTCTGTTTCTTAATTTTACATGAGAGAATTTTTAAGTTTACAATAAACAATATGGAGAGGGTAATGTAGTCAACTGACTTTTATAATTATATTTTCTTGCTTAAAATAGAGTATCAGTACAGCACTTAATAGCACAATAAATGAATTGGTAATTGTGTTCTTATCAAAATAACATCTAGATGACCCATAAATCCCAAGGCACTAAAAAAATGTGAGATGGTGCTGCATTGGCGCTCTGATGAATGGGCATATTCTTTTATAAAAGGGATAACGGACATAGAATGCATGTATGTACCTACGTACGTACGTATGAATGTATGTATGTATTTAAGTATGTATGTATATGTGTGCGTGTGTGTGTGCGCTTGTGTGTGTATTCTGCTAACTACAAAGAATCACTGTCTTAAGTCAAGAACACATCATCAGATTATTAAAATACTACATTGTAATACGTATATTTTCTATTATATGTTCGGAATATAAAAATGTATTTGGTCGATAAAGCATACCACGGTAAGCTGACATTTCATTTTTATTTAAATTACTTTTATCTTCTCTTCGGAGATGAACTTCTGCAAGATAGACAGAAAGATAGATATACTGATAGATAAACAGAAAGATAGCCAGTTAGATAGATAGAGTGACAGATAGATATATAGATAATTATAGATAGCTAAATAAATAGACAGACAGATATATATATATATATATATATATATATATATATATATATATATATATATATATATATATATATATATATATATATATATATATATAACAAACTTATTAGAATTTTATAATGAGGTAAGCCAAATCTTACAGGAAAGAGAGGGCTGGGCAGATTGCATATTCCTAGACTTCCAGAAAGCGTTTGACACTGTTCCACATGGGAGACTTATTAGGAAGCTGCAATCAATGGCTAGAATAGGTGGGAATGTTTTGGAATGGATAAAAACTTACTTAGAAGGAAGGGAACAGAGGGTTAGAGTAAGACACTCAGTGTCTGAATGGAGAAGATTTTTTTTTTTTTTATTTTTAACCTTTATTTCCATTTCAATACAATGGGTATTCGTCAGCCAGGGCAAGCCCCAACCCCCCACTGTGATGTCCAACCACAGCAGTTCCTGCCAGTAAACAGCTTAAACTCTCGGTCTTGGACGGGGACCGATCTTTCGACCTCGTGAATGCGAAGCCAGCGCGTTACCACTGTACTAGCCAGCAGTGGAGTTCCACAGGGTTCAGTTTTAGGGCCACTTTTGTTCCTTGTATATGTAAATGACCTACCAGAGTCTGTAAATTCATTCATGAATATGTTTGCAGATGATGCAAAGATTGTGAAGAAAGTAAAAAACGAGAACAATGGTAGAGAACTTCAGGAGGATCTAAATAATCTGCATGAGTGGTCAGAAAAGTGGCTAATGAAATTCAATACTTCAAAATGTAAGGTAATGAGAATGGGTACAAGTGCAAGAAGGCCCAAGCTTGACTACTCGGTGGCTGGAGTACAACTTCAAGAGACAGAAAATGAGAGAGATCTAGGAGTAAACATACTGGCAGATTTGTCTCCAGAAATACATATAAATGGCATAGTAAGGGCAGCATATGCATTCTTATCAAATGTAAGGGTAGCCTTCAGGCACATGGACAAGGAAATGTTCAGAAATATTTATGTAACCTATGTGAGGCCAAAACTCGAATATGCAGCCCCCTTTTGGAATCCGCACTTGGAAAAGCACATAGCTAAGCTTGAAAAAGTTCAAAGACATGCCACGAAACTGGTGCCAGAAATACGCAATCTCAGTTATGATGAGAGGCTGAGGGAATTAGACTTACCATCACTCGAAGCTAGAAGAGTGAGGGGGGATATGGTGATAGTTTGAAGCTTGGTAAGAAAACTTCTTTGCAGGATGTAAGGAAATACTTTTTCAGTGTAAGAGTAGTTGATAATTGGAATTGGCTAAGCGAGGAGGTAGTTAATGCTATCTCAATCCATAGTTTTAAGGACAGGTATGATAAGTATCACTAAGTATGAAATGGAACCGATGAGGAGACGGGAAGATACGAGCTTTGGGCTCTTTCCCGTAAACACAATTAGGTAATCACACACACACACACACACACACACACACACACACACACACACACATATATATATATATATATATATATATATATATATATATATATATATATATATATATAGAGAGAGAGAGAGAGAGAGAGAGAGAGAGAGAGAGAGAGAGAGAGAGAGAGAGAGAGAGAGAGAGCGCCAACGAAAACTGCCGACGTCATCCAATCGTAATTATTACCCAGCATTTAGGGTACATATGGTAATGCATAAGGGTATGTGTGGGTTAAACTGCGTTGTTGTTCACGAGCCAATAATAAATATCAATACCCAACATCCGTCCCTAACTTGCTTAATATGCATTTACTAAGAATGCTGCAAAGATATTGAATAAATACACTACATTCAATGAAAATAAAATACATAATCTAATCAAGTCTAATCTCATTAAACCATGTCTAATATACCTTATGTACATTTATCATCCAATTCCTAACCTAACCTACCCAGGGTGAGAGTGAAGGAATACAGTCTTCCAAGGATTTTGTCCTGATGCCTGTATATATGTGTCCAGCCATCCATATACCAAAGCCATATTTCCCCGTATAAGAGGGGTGGTTGAGTCAAAGAAAATACTTTAACTTTATGTTCCGGTTTTACGTCACGGACTCCCTTTTCAACCAAGGGCTAGGACGGTAGCCTTCTTGCGAAGGACTTGTTTTGGCAGATGTAATCCTTACCCTGAGTGCATGCCCTTGATAACCTCAGACCGTGACGGGGAGCGAACCCTCGACCTGACGCCTCAGAGTCGCGGACGCTACCGGTTGAGCCATGGCGACTACTTTAACTTTATTATGGGAAGTAATACAGAGGAGGGGATTCCCAATCCCCTCGCTCCGCCCCATTTATTTTACTTTTAAGACACGCAGGGGAACACGGGAGAAGTATTCTTACCCCCTCCCTCAGGGGGAAGTATGTATATATAGCTGAAGAAATACAGCAAAACTTCTAGCAAAGGCCTTCATAATGTGATGGAGCATGTAAATGGATTTTATTTTAATAACCGAAAAGAGGGGAATCACAGTGTCTCAGTGGTAGCGCACGCGAGTCGGTATGCGACTGACGCGGCTTGGAGCTCACCATTGGACGTTAGGAAGGACATCCAGTCATAACTCACCCTGCTCCAACTTCTCTATGTCTGTCCCCATTTATGGGGACTCATAGTGCCATAAAACGTAATAAAAAATAGATGCCAAAAATTTCTTGCAACAGAGTCTTACACTTACAATGAGACAGATAGGAACCCCCAACTAGGCTTCCAGGCGATATATATATATATATATATATATATATATATATATATATATATATATATATATATATATATATATATATATATATATATATATAATATATATATATATATATATATATATATATATATATATATATATATATATATATATATATATATATATATATATATATATATATATATATATATATATATATATATATATATATATGGCTTCATTGCCTGTGACCACATATTGTATAAGAAATCGCCCGAAGGGTTACTTGTGGGTTGCCAACTATCTTGTTAGTGGCGGTGACCCTACAAGTGGACATCGGACACAACCAGTACAAAGCTGAACCATAAGAAAACTGAATCAGTGACAAATGATCCAATGGACAACTGGACAGCTTAGGTTTGGTTAAGTTAGATTTGACTAGGAACCAATGACTACTGAACTAGCCAATGAATAAGTTAGATAAGTTAGATTTGACTGGGAACGGGAAGACTACTGAACCACAACTGAGCCAATGAAACACTGGGCAGGTTAGGTTAGGTTGAGTTACGCTTGACTGAGAACCAGTGATTACTGTGAACCAGTGGCCAAGTAACTGAGCAAATGCACAATTGAACAGGTTAGGTTAAGTTAAGTGTGGCTAGTTTATTTTCAAAGGCCAACTCGTTATATAATCAGTAGTTACGTTAACCCCTACTATAATTGTCCAGAAACCGTTAGAAGTACAAGACAACTGGGCCTCATGAATATGCGAGAACGAAAAGACATTAAGAAACCGGTCAGCTGGTCATGGAATGAACTCTTTACCACAACAAAAACCACCAAAAAAATACAACAAGCATTTCCTTGCGAAGAAGAGGCATGGAACTTATTTCTGGCTCATAAAAGCCATTCAAACTTATACTCTGTTTTAATATTTCAGACGGACACAAAATGTGGATTGATACCGTGCCCTAACAAAAATAAACATGAACGGTGAGAAACTATAAAAATACTTAATTCTGGATTACATACATCTAAAGCTACTCAAGAAAAAAACAACAACAACAACAGACGTGCAACCACTCCTTGTAGGACCCATCAAAAGCTCTCTGTCCAGGTACTAAAAGATATACTTATCAGATCAAGTTCCACAAGTACAGGTACGGTGCTAAAACCAATCAGATTTTGTATCGCAAGTACAGGTAATGAACATGTATATCGATTCATTGGAATGATTTATATACGCACAAGACTGATTTCTCTCCAGCCCCGGCGAGTCTGGCTATGAAAATGGGCAATGACGACTTCGTAAGCAGTCCATTTTCGCCATGTACCCAAACTCATAATGACCGTCGTTTCGAATGTTCCCAAGTGTCTTTTGGGTATACATTCTGCCAAAGGGAATCTATTGTTGATGATGTAAGATATATTCATTTGGGGTCTCCTCCGAGTGCTTAGCAAAGACTTCCTCCTTTAATTTAAGTGAGGCCTATTCCTCTTGATAATCAGTTTCGGCCTCTTACCTACTTATATGAGTCCTAAAGACCTTCCTCCTCCTTTACAGTGAATACTGAACTGGGGCCACCTCCTTCATGTATTTAAGTGAGGCCATTCATGAAAGTACACTTAGCTGAGGCATTCTCTATATACCAAAATACAACTTTTCTATATACTTATCGTGTGACCTCACTCTCCTATACTATAGACACATAACTGGCACATCCTCTACTATATATACTAAATTGAGACCTCCTATACTATGGTATTAAACTATGACCTCCTCTACTTACACACCTGAGATTTCTTTCCTATATACCTACTTGAGGCCATTTCCACACAACACTAAACTGAAACCACCTATACAATGTACTAACTAAACTATGACCTCCTCTGCTGTGTATATACTTTACTGAGACCTGCTCCAAATATACACAGTACTTAATCGAGACACTTTTAAATAAATATTTAAGAGTCATTCTGAATAAATTTAAACAAAATCTCCTCCACTATACAGTTAACTGAGCTCATCTCCTATATACTTAAGTGATATATCCTCAAAATAACTGAGATCACGTCTATATAGTTAACTCTGACCTTCTACCCCTATAGTGGGCACACATATCTGAGGTCTCCACAGTGTAACTGAAATACTTTCATTTATATCCTTAACTGAGACTTCTCTAATATATACTATACTTGAGTGAAACCTCTTCCATATAATGACTTTCGTTTCCGTATGGCAAAAACATTTGTCACGAGCTTTCTGCGTGTCCGTATGGCGAAAACGTTTGTCACGAGCTTTCAAGTGTAGAAAAATAGACAAATAAGTAAACTTAACAGTAAAATATATACGCATGAATAAGCATTTATTTTTTAATCGAATAAAATTGAATGCCCTGAAGTAATGTACGCAAATTTGAACGAATATGAAGTTAATAAATATGAGTTAATAAATACTATATAGAGCAAAAATATTTATAACAATAATAATAATAATAATAATAATAATCATAATAATAACAAAAATAATAATAATAATAATAATAATAATAATAATAATAATAAAATGAACTTAAATAAATCTAAAAACTTGCCAGAAAATATAACTTTCATGTAGATTAAATATATGTAAAATTTCATATAGATAATTTTACATAAATGTAAGTTATACACATATAGATAAAAATTCACTTCATAGCAACAATATATATATATATATATATATATATATATATATATATATATATATATATATATATATATATATATATATATATAATTATATATATATATATATATATATATATATATATATATATATATATATATATATATATATATATATATATATATAAGCTTTTGCCATCATAAAATTACAAACTTAAAGCAAACTGTTGACATGAATAAATACTTAGCTCATAAGAGCAAATATAATAATAATAATAATAATAATAATAATAATAATAATAATAATAACAATAATAATAATAATAATAATAATAATAAAAATAATAATAATATCTCACTTTAATCAAAAGCCATATTCCCCTTACAAGGGGAATGGCTAAGTCAAAGTAAAAACTTAGTTTTTTTGTGGGAGAAATATGTAAAGGAGGGGATTCTTAGTCTGATAACTCCACCTCATTCAGTCGATTTTCATGACACGCAGGGAAACATGGAAGAGGTATTCTAAATGAATGTTTAGCTATAAAAATGGTCAAAACGTAACATATATACATACCACATAAAAATAAAATGAAAATGAGATGAAAATAATGATGATAAATAAAAATGAGTGAGAATCTAATCTCTAAATCTCATCGTGTCATAAACAGGAGGAAAGATAAGAGAACATTTTTTATTTACAAATGACTTATAACTCTGCGACTGCACATGACATATCATTAGAGGAGATAAAAAAAGAATTGTCATTTTATGTAATTACAATCTATATAAATAAAACTGTAAATAAAAATAACCTGTAAATGAAAATTCCATTTTTTTCCCCTTTTCATGTTTCAATTACCGTTCTTATCAAAATATTTCTGTCATTATTTAGCTAAATGCACAGGCTTTGATGTGGACAGTAATGCCAGACATGTGTGTTCATGAGTTTTTAATGAAATAATTACGATGTACAAAAAATTTATATTAAAATCCGTTTTTCTTCGAGTATTATTAATACTTTTTTTTTATAGTTTTTATCACTATTCTTTCAAAACTACGTCACTATGTGATTTGATAATTAAATCCGAGAAATATATGAATAAGTATATAAATACTTTAAATATATGCATAAGCGTATACATATATCTTACACATATAAAATAAAATATTAAATTAAGTACCTACATACATAATACATAATGGTTTTAATCCCCCCTTAGGGAGGGGGGCAAGACTACTTCCTCCGTGTTCCCCTGCGTGTCGTAAAAGTCGACTAAACGGGGCGGAGCCAGGGGGCTGGGAATCCCCTTTTCTGTATTTAATTCCCACAAAAAGTCAAGGTATTGTCTTTGACTCAGCCACCCTCCTTATAAGGGGGAATATAGCTTTGGTATATGGTTAGGTAAGCAGTGGCAGAGTCAAAGCATACAACCAATCATCAAAGAGCTAATTCACCCCCATCTCAACCATCTTGGCTCCAAGAGTCACCACATATCCCCCTTACCCACCGCCCCTACCGTACTGCTTGGGTCAGCCACAGGGTGAGTGGGTATAGTTCTCATAAGGACGGAGCCCGATAGCCGTAGCCGGAATACCCCACACCACTTCACCATGTAACAGCCCCCCCCACTCCAAATCGTACCAGGTTATAGCACTGAGCAATTACCGAAAATAAATAAATAAATAAATAAATAATATACTTCCTCCATTATTTTTTTTTCAAACGTCACAAAGTATTAATTACGATTTATTTTTTCTTTTATGCTTCATCAAAGCACTATTCTCCATGCTGATATATCGGGCAGAAATAAATTAAAATATCATTTAGCAATTAAAGGTATTACATTAAAAAACATAAATATAGGGTGAAAAATAAGATTAGCAAAATGCTGTATGAGAAGAAGAAGAAGAAGAAGAAGAAGAAGAAGAAGAAGAAGAAGAAGAAGAAGAAGAAGAAGAAGAAGAAGAAGAAGAAGAAGAAGAAGAAGAAGAAGAAGAAGAAGAAGAAGAACAACAACAACAACAACAACAACAACAACAATATAAGCCAGAATTCCATAGAAAACTAATCATAACCATAATAAACCTTGTCATTGTCTCCTACGTTAGAACCACTGTAATATTCAAGACAACCTAAGAAATTCTCTGAGCCCGAAGAGAAAGTTAGTTTCAGAGAAGATCTTCCAGCTTAAAGGGCCTTCAGCAGCTCAGTAGATGTAGCACTTGTTTCCTACCCAGGAAGTAATGAGTTAAACTCAGTGCTACTAAACCATTAGATGAATGGAAAGAGAATATCCAGAAGAATGGTCTTACATGTGTTTGTATGTCGTTTTAAGTCACTGTTAATCCCCATGAGGGCGGACACTGGGAGGTAAAGCTAGATATTTTTCTTAACGCCCCGCGGTGGGATTGAACACGGGGTTGTAACTTCCTGACTCAAGCGCTCTAAACACTGAGGTTCCGTGGTCCCCTATTAGTGTTACTTATTTTTTGAGTTGTAGTGCCCTTAGCTAGTACGTAAAATGCTTTTCTCCAGAGTCACTTAGGGGTAAAGGCAGCATAGTGGCACCCTCAGTAGGAGTGAGCGATTAAATGTGTGAGGTATGAAAATTCTTTTAGAGCTTGGCATTTGATAAAGGGCAAAATTGTCCCATCCTAGTACTGCTCCTCGTGACGTGCAAAGACAGTCCTTCCTTCTCTTGTTGAGTTGAAGTATTTTTTCTTTTATTTATTCTCAGACTTTGATTCTACTCTTTCTTTTGATTATATTAATTAGAAAGCTATATTTCAGAGTTTTCATATTAGCTTATTTTCAAACTTAAGTTACATTTTTGGTCATTTTATTCAATTTTCATGAAAAAATAAAAAATAGTGCTTTGAATCCCATAAAAATTATTTTAGGAAAATCTTGTGATTCTATACTCGAGTTACTTGGATGTGAGGATGTAGTGCCATCCTCATTGCCAGGAAGTGATTGGATGGTATTTTTCATTCCTGAGTTACTTGGATATAAGAATCGAATTGTTGTGTCCTCACTGCGAGACATGGGGAAATTAAGGCTATTTTTCTGAGGCTAAACAGACATGTTCATACATGAACGTTTGCCTTTATACAATTAAGTCTAAAAATGGAACCGATCAGGAGACGGGAAGATACGAGCTTTGGGCTCTTTCCCGTAAACACAATTAGGTAATCACAATTAGGTAATCACACAGTAGTGAGCGATCAGATGATGTATTTTTCTATTCTCGGGTCACAAAGAGCTGTGGAAAGCATAAAAGGGTTCTCAATTGTGAGCATAAGTACGCCGTTAGATGCATGAGGTTTGAAATGGAATTTTAAAAAAGTTTTTGCTTCCGAAAGAGGCAAAAATGCCAGGCCTAGATGAGTTCTTTTTCAGATATAGCTCAGTTAAACCAGCTAACTCAAGGAGCACACCATCAGGCTTCAAAAGAGGTAAAAATGAACGTCGTTGCGGTGATCCTGGTATACTAGGTAGCCTTAGATAGCTGTGCACTCATTGTAACAAGAAAAATAACCCGCCCCTCAGCCCCCTGGCTAATTAATGACATCAAAGAGGCAATGCAAATCAGAAATTAAATACAAAAAGAGCTAAAAATTAATTGATATGATACGACTCTCCGTGAATGTTATAAAGCAGAAAAGAAACGTGTCAGATCTCTCATCAATGAAAGTAAAAAAGACTTTTACAAAAAACAATTTAATGACTAGACATGATACAGTGGCAACATGGAAAGTGATAAGAAGCATGATACTAAATGAAAAGACTACCTCAGAAAGTTATGAAAATATTACGGAGTTGAAAGACAAAGCGGAAAACTTGAATAACTATTTTGCTATCGTTGGCAAAAATACATATGAGAAAACACAAGAATACATCAACTCAGTGAATATGAGTAATTACTTAAATGTCAATTCTTCCAATGTAAACACAAGAGAGTACTTCAAGATAAATCCTATCCATTATGCTACCCTAATTCTTATCATAAAGAGCCTAAGAAACTCTGGCTCTTATGGTCCAGATGGTATACCATTTCAGTTCATCAATAATGCTCTACCTATGATTGTATCTTATATTCTAACTATTATGAACACTTCCATTGTTACTAAAAGGTTTCCTGACTCTTGGAAAAAATCACATGTAATACCTCTGCATAAAAAGGGGGACAGAGAAGATGTGACAAACTATCGTCCCATTTCCCTGCTACCCATTTTCTCTAAAATATTAGAAAAAATTGTTGCATGCCAACTTATGTCATATTTAGAGTCAAATCGACTATTAGCTATTAACCAACATGGATTCAGACCGAAACTTTCGACGGAAACAGCACTGTTCAAAGTTACGAATAGTATCTATAGTAATATAGATATGAAAAAAAATCTCTCTGCTTGTAGTATTAGACTTATCAAAAGCCTTCGACAGTGAAAACCATAATATAGAGAAGTAAAAATCTCTCTGCTTGTATTATTAGACTTATCAAAAGCCTTCGACAGTGAAAACCATGAAATTCTTATAAGTAAATGTACTAACCTAAATATTGATCCGAGCTGGTTTAGAGAGTATCTGTCTAATCGCAAACAGTCTATCCGTCTTAACAACATTATCTCTATGCCAAAAAATGTATCATTTGGTGTTCCACAGGGATCAGTACTTGGTCCTATCCTCTTCTCCATTTACGTAAATGATCTATCTACTTTCATTTCTGACTGTCTAATCATACAATATGCAGATGACACTCAACTACTCCTTACCGGTGATATTAATAATCTCCCAGAGCTGACCTTAAGAGCACAAAACACTGTGTAAATTAAAACCTATTTTCAAGAAATTTGGCTGTTAATTAACGAAAGTAAAACACAATGCATGTTTATTGGTTCAATTTTCCATATAGCACAAATTCCAGAAAACACAACAATTAATTTTTACGGCAATATCATTACACCTAGCAAAACAGTCAAAAACCTAGGAATTCACTTTGATAACTAAATGTTGTTTGATTCTTATATAGATAAAGTATGCAAAAAGGTTACTGGAACATTAATGCACTTATCACGCATAAAAGACAATTTTGAAACTACCACTCGAATAACTTTTGTTCAATCTCTAGCATTATGTCACATTAATTACTGCACAACTGTTTGGGGAGCTACCACTAAGACTCAGATAAACAGAATACAAAAGCTTATTAATTTTGCAGCTCACGTTGCCCTGGGAGGAATAAGAAAATATGACCACATCACACCAGCTCTCAATAAGCATGGGTGGCTGCGGACAGAAAACAAGGTCGCTTATGCTATTTATGTTTTTGCATGCAAAATTTTGGACCATCATCATCCTAGCTGGCTATTTGATTAAAAAACAGTCTGGGATATAAGAGGAACCAACACAAGACAGAGCAGAGAGCTCTTTATTCTGAGAGCAAACACAGAAGCAGGTTCAAAGATGATCATTATTAAAGGGCCAACACCCTAGAACAATATTCCAGAACACCTTAAAAATGCATCCTCCTTCTCAGCTTTCAAAGGCAAACTACATAGTTTTCTTTAGGACAAATAGTTGGGGCTCACAAATAAACTAAACTTAATGATTCAATGCAATTTCCCTTAACACTAGCCTCTCTATATGTAAACTGACATCGACTTCTCTGTTCTCTAAGTTAAGAACTTATTATTCTCATTGTAAGGAAAACAAATATGGTGATGATGCCGATAATAGCAATACTGTATCGAGTGTTATTATTACTACTTCACTGTTAACATTATTGTTAAAATTTCTGTTACAGCATTATTATTTTCTAGGAAAGCTACATTTAATTTAACTGTATGTATTACCCTCTTACTTATTAGTTCAATTACATGTCTACTTATAAGTTACTGTCTAGTATAGAAGAATAACCATTGTACAAAAATGGAAATAAATGCTTGTTTGTTTGTTTTGTTTGTTTGTCAAATCAGCAGGCTCAAGTAGTACGCCTTTACACGTGGAGCAGCAACATCTTTTTGAAGACCTGAGACTCCAGAAAGTAGAAAAATACCCCTCCCGCCGCTCTCATAAACGAAAACCACACGAGGCGCTAAGAAGTACTGTACAGTATCTCTTTAAGCCCATTTGTCTGCAAAGCCTTTGGAAAAGGAGATTAAGTTATGGAGCCGCTGAAGAGCGCATTACCATTTACTACGAAATGAGATGGAGGTGGTGGCGGCGATATGATGGTATTACATTTGGTTTCCATTAGCTGATTAGGCTACGCTGGCAAAGACCTCCTCTTCCTCCTCCTTTTCCACCACCCAATCTAGGTGAAGGTCGTTAAAGGGGAATGCAGTCTGCAGTTACGAAGAGGGTGCAAGAAAGGTAATACCTAAACTTATTGCAACCAAAGTTCTTGGATGATGCAGTTCTGGAGTTCTTCAAGCATCAGAAGCAGTTTTGGAGTTCTTCAATCATCAGGAGCAGTTCTGGAGTCCTTCAAGCATCAGGATATGTAATTTTGCACTTACCAGAGCCAAAGCTCTTGAAGTAACGCACCTCTGCATTTATTTAAACTATTTTTTGTCTCTATCGAAGTCATAACTCTTGATAGAACAATAGCTTGCAGCTATGCAGGAGGGTGCAGGTACTTCTTGTAGCCAGAATTATTGTCATGATAATAGTGGTGTTCTAGAGTTCTTCAAGCTTAACAACAGACATTTTTGCCCGAGCAAAAATCTGAGATACTGAAGAATACATTTATGCAATTATTCAGTTACGCATTTTTTTCCCTTTCTATAAGAGCTGGTGAGATTTTGCATTTTCTATTCCTAAAAGCAAAGAGCTCACGGGAGGATGCAGCTTGAGCCACGTGAGATGCACAACAATGACAGCCTAACCTTTTCGATATCAGCGCTAATGAATGGAGTAATGAATGATACAGGACTGACACTCTTGCCTTTAAATAAGTCATAGCTAGTAGAGAATGCAGTTCTGGAAATTATGTAAACTGCAGGATAAACATCTTAGCCATTATCAGAGCCAAAGTTGCTGTAGATTCTGCATTACCACATAAACACGCATCTCATGGTATATTGCTCAATGAATATGCCAAGATGAAGGGTGCCACTACCCTCTTCTTTACATCCCTGAGCAACAGTCACAAGGAGAAAATATACAAGCCACCTTAGGGACTTGAACTCCGCGTGTTGAGAAGATGGATAGCATTTCAATAACTTTCAATTATAAATATCAATACTGGAGAGCAGATGATATTCAGGCTATGCACAGTAAATGAAGAATTGAAATATATATCTGTCATAGATATATGTTTTATTATAATTATCAGCAGCAAGATTAAAAAAAAAAAGAAAAAAAATATATATATACATATATATATATATATATATATATATATATATATATATATATATATATATATATATATATATATATAGATATATATAAAGTGTACTATTACTACTTAGTCAACACATAAGCACTTATATTATTTTAGGTATGACATCTCTAAGAACAATACCAACAGGAGAAAACCAGAACCTAGTAAGAATAGGTAGCCCCCAAAAATCCCATGTTTAGTTAAATATCCTCGTAAATTGTTAGGTTAGGTTAGACTGGGTTGACTGGACGACTTGCCTTGAAAATATGAATAACCCTAGAGCACCCTGGGGTTACTCTTCTTTACAAGATCTCAAAACCATCCAACACTTCCCACTTCTTTGGGGTTCGTTTTCAGAAAACCCTCAGCAAAATACAGAAAAAAAGAGAGCCTTATACAGTATTTATATCAAGACTCTGGATAAAATCCTCAAAGGGTTGTTGAGTAAAATAAAAATCTCTCCATTTACAGTCAACAGCTTGTGGGTACACGCTCTTTTAAGTCCTGTTTCTCCTCTTCTTCTCCTTCTTCTTCTTCTTCTTCTTCTCCATTTCTTTTTTGAAGTGAACCAATTATGCATGGTTCTAAAGACGGGATTGATGTGTTTGATATGTCAATACTGCCTGTCTCTCTCTCTCTCTCTCTCTCTCTCTCTCTCTCTCTCTCTCTCTCTCTCTCTCTCACACACACACACATACACGCACGCACACCAAGTAAACAATTTAAGTTTGTGAGGGATATATCATCATTTAGCACATAATTTCAAGACTTTGTTTAATTCTACTAAGAAATCTCTCTCTCTCTCTCTCTCTCTCTCTCTCTCTCTCTCTCTCTCTCTCTCTCTCTCTCTCTCTCTCTCTCTCTCTCTCTCTCTCTCTCTCTCTCAGAGCTCACCAAAGCTAAATATTTCAAATAAGAAAGGTATATTTCATCATTTAGCACAGAACTTAGAGATGTTGTTAAATTCTACTACAAAGATTCTCTATCTCTCTCTCTCTTTCAGGATTCACCAAGACTAAATATTTTAAATTTGAAAGGTTACTTCATCTTTTAGCAAATAACTTAGAGATGTTGCTTGATTCTGCTACGAGGATTCTCTCTCTCTCTCTCTCTCTCTCTCTCTCTCTCTCTCTCTCTCTCTCTCTCTCTCTCTCTCTCTCTCTCTCTCTCTCTCCCAAGGTTCAGACAAAACACGTTTTAAACTTGGGATATTTCATAATTTCGCAGATAATTCAGAGATCATCTTTCATACTATACCATGAAATCATATTCAACAATATCATAAGTATTTGTTTAAATCTCCTTTTCTTTTAACTCATTTTAACACAAAGGCCCGATTTCTTAAACAGTGTAAACCTAGGATACCATATTGTTAGTTAGCTAGACACACACAAATGGATTTCATAAACGCATCTGAGGCGGTTCTGTGTATGGCTATGATTCTCTGATCCTAGCCATACACAGAACCGTGTCAGATGCGTATAAAATCCACTTGTGTCTAGCTAACTAACAATATGGAATCCTAGGTTTACACTCTTTAAGAAATCGGGCCAAATGCACAATATTAACAAATAATTATTGATTTAAGTGATCAAATAAAATATTCTCGCCCTAAGTCCATTAGTTAAGATTATTCCATCCTCGCTATAAAGGATCATCCGTTTATGTCTTAAAACTTGCTTACTGTATATCAACCTAACCTCAAATCCTCCCTCGCTTGTAACGATGATCTCTCTTGCAGCATCTCATGCGTTTAATTCTTTATGCTTCTCATGCATTAACCTAACCTAACCTAACTTAGTCTAAACTCTTCCCTCGCTTGTACCAATTATCGCTCTTGCAAACTGTTATCAGTATAATTCTGAATGTTATGCTTCTCAAGCAATAACCTAACCCAATCTAACTTAAATACCTCCCTCGGTAGTGAAAATGATCCCTCTTGCTGCGTAATGAGTTTAATTCTTTACCTCTGCTACTTAGGCAATAACCTCACCTAACCTAACTTAGATCCCTCTCTCGCTAGTAAACATGATCGCTCTTGCAACTTTTTATTTGATTACTTCTGCAATTATGCTTCTCATGCATTAAATAGGGTTCTCATTCAATAACCTGACCTAATCTACCCCAAATCCCTCCATTAGTCGTAAAGATGAACACTTCTGCACCCTTTCACGTGTTCAATTGTTCATCTACGTTTTGTATGCATTAACCAAACCTGATCCGGTTTAATACCACGGACTCCATATTCTTAGTAAGTGTAGGACGGTGCCTTATTTCGATGAACATTAGTTTTGGCAGTGTGACCATTACTCCAAGTGAATGTCTTACCTAACCAAAGACCGTGGCGGGTTTCCAGCCGACGACCTGACGAATTAAAGTCGCGTGATCTACCACCCTGCCACGGCGTACACTATCCATTAACCTCAACTAAGTTAACCTAAGTCTCTCCCTCCCTACCAAAGATGATCGATGTTACAGGCTTTCATCTGTTTTCATTCTTGAATTATGTTTATTTTGCATTTGCCTATCCTAATCTCATGAAAATGATGACGTAGCTAAAGTGGTTGGAATATTCGACTGAGGAGGTGACACAACCGAGATCGAGCCCATCGTTGACGTTAAGAAGACCATCCAGCCTTGATTCCACAGCTCCAATCTCTGTCCATCCCCATATAAGGTCACTAATAATGAAAAAAAAAGTAAAAATAAGTAGTCCCCCCCTATTTTTCGATGGGGAGGAGTAACTTTCTTTGAGTCTTAGGCCGTTTTCACACCAAAGTGGCACGTCGCACGTGGCAAGCCAGTTGAAAACGAACATGCGGAAATATATGAAACCTTTCACATAGAAGTGGCCTGACACGTCCTATGTGCCGCGCCACTTCTGTGAGAAAGGTTTCATATATTTCCGGATGTTCGTTTTCAACTTGCGTGCCACGTGGCATGTCACGTGCGACATGTCACTTTAGTGTGAAAGCGGCTTCAGACTTTGATTCCGCTCCTCCTTTTGCTTGGTTGAACTAAAAAGGCATAATTCAACACCAGAGTTTTTTTTTTTTTTTTAACCTTACTGTGATGTGACTACGTGTTCTTTAGCCTATATTAAAACGCAAGTTTACAAGTCAAATAATCTAGTCACTATAATAATAATAATATTACTACTACTACTACTACTACTACTAATAATAATAATAATAATGATGTTCCGGTTTTACGTCACGGACTCCCTTTTCTACCAAGGGCTAGGACGGTTGCATTCAAGCAAAGGACTTGTTTTGGTAGATATAATCCTTACCCTGAGTGCATGCCCTTGCTAACCTCAGACCGTGACGGGGCGCGAACCCTCGACCGGACGCTACCGCTTGAGCCACGATGACTACTAGTTATTATTATTAATAATAATAATAACAATAATAATAATAATAATATTATTATTATTATTATTATTATTATTATTATTATTTAAGGTCACAGTATACCTAGGGAACAAGTATTTTTGCCGGGTTACTAATTCGAAAAGAAAAAAAACAAACACTATCATAACCTCATCTCAGCACATTTTTCCCAATTTCTACGCTACAATCTAGAATGCCTCCGTAGATCATACGTATACGGAACCATATGTGTTCCATACGCGTAGGACGTGGAGCTTATAACCCTATCTTTGTACATTTCCCCGAATCTGTACGCTACAAAATGAGTCCTTTTATGATATGCGTTCAAGCCATATGTATTTAATACGCGTATGGCTTATATTTTATGACCCAAATGTTCCTGTTTTTCACCAAACTGAACGCATTTCATAAGCGTATATTTCACTATCTAGTATATTTTCCTCACAGTAACCATTCCACACACTTTTTTTCTTAATGGGTGACATCGGGATGAAAAAAAAAAAAGTACTTCATTACCCTCTTAGTGGCATATCCCAAAATTGCTCGTTTCATACGTGTTTAACTCATTACCTTATCTAAAGACTTAACCCTAAGTGCAAGAGCATCAAATTCCCTATAATTTGGTAAAGGTCCAGTATAACTCCGACGCCTTAATTCTACCCTCCTCAAGAAGATAAATTTACTTTGCATTGGCATAATTGTACTAACCTAACCTACCCTTAAGTTAGGTTAGGTTAGTACAAATAAGACAATGCGAAGTAACTTTACTGAGGAGGGTAGAATTAAGGCGCCGGAGTTATACTGGACCTTTACCTATACTTTTGACAGGAGAAAGAACCAATATGTATATGGAGAATGTATCCCAGTAACAGTGCAGGTACAAAACTTAGCAACCATTCATGACACTCGTACAAATGACACTATATACGTCCAATGGTGAATATCAGTGTGTTCCCAGTTGCGTCCAGTTATATACACGCATCTGGTTCTTCTGCTGCAAATTTAAAGGCAGAAAAAATCGAGCATTCAAGATACACCCACCAGCCATACGTAATTTTTACACGCACAGCATAATGTACAGTTCGGCTTATTATTACCAAATGATGCCATGAGCTTCAGAATGCGTTCATCCAAGATATACGCATGAAATAAACACATCTGGTTCTTTTCCTGGAACTTTACAAGCAAAACTATACGGATTCCAGATAAGCATGTGAACCGTACGTGTTTCATACACATATAGTTTTATTGTACGTTGTGGCCTACTACTACCGTTCATATTAGCGTGCTCCACAAAGTGGGCAATTCAGATATTCAAATACAAAATATACAGTTCTTTTCCCAAAACTTTACATGCAAAAGAATTAAAAATGCATTCGTGATACATTCATCATAACTCGCTTAAAAAGCACACAGCGTAAATTACACTGCACCTGATACAACTATTACATCAGTTTAACACCATAAGCTCCAGAGATGGGATCAACATTAGATAATGACTTCCAGTGTATTAAATGATCCCGTAAATTGTTAGTTAGGTAAACCTAACCTAACAAGTTACGGAATTATTTACTGTATTGGAAGTCGGTATCATTACTCGATTCCAGATGAGTCCCAGAATGATATGCGTACAAAATATACGTGTACGGTTCCATTCTCGAATCATCACTTTCAAATATACGTCTATTCATGATACGTATGCTATCCCTACATGCGTCATATGCGTACAGCATACTTACTGTGTGCCTTGTGGCTCAATACTATCATCCACCATCGTCTGCGGTGAGCCTATAAAATGCGTAATTCAATTAACTTTGCGCGTTGACTCGCATATTATCACCACCATCGATCGGAGGTTGTCTTATCTTGAGAGAGAGAGAGAGAGAGAGAGAGAGAGAGAGAGAGAGAGAGAGAGAGAGAGAGAGAGAGAGAAATCACTAATGGCAATCGAAGAGGGGACATAACATCAACCCTGATTGGCATCAAAAGTATCTTAATTATAGGAAGACATTTGTAACAATTGCGTAAACCCTTCAGCGGAAATGGCGTTGCGGTAGGCTGACGCATTGATAGAAGGGTGGAAATGGTGGGTAAGGGAGGGAAGGTGAAGGGATGGGGCTAGAAAGGCCTCTCAATGAAAGTGTACGAAACCGTCAATACATATACTTAAAAGTCGGAAATCAGAACTCATACATTTAATTTTTCCGTTGGCTAAATGTGATAAAAGCAAAACTATATTCTTAAATAATAGTGTGTGTGTGTGTGTGTGGGTGTTCAACAGATTATGATTTGCGACTAACAACAGACTATTACGTCCATGGATATATCTTATCTTGTTCTTGAAATACAGATATAAAGACATTTTGCCATTATATATATATATATATATATATATATATATATATATATATATATATATATATATATATATATATATATATATATATATATCAATGAAAGGCATCGGAGAAAACTGCTAAATATATGCAGGCCTTGAAGAAAGACTTATGCATCGAATATCCCAGTTGAAGAGTAACATTTCTCTCGTCCAGAATTGATTCTTTGACACAATTTTCTTGAAAATTGAGGAAGGCAAAAATAGTTCCTCCGTGTTCCTCTGCGTGTCGCAAAAGTCGAACAAATGGGGCGGAGCGAGTGAACTGGGAATACCTTCCTCTGTATTTTCTTCCTACAGAGAGTCAAGGTATATTGTTCCGACTCTGCCACCCCCCCTTATAAGGAAGAATATGGCCCTTGTACATAGATAGAAACCCTAATCTAAGGGAAATTAATATAAAAGATTTCACACGCTTTGTTTGAGTGGTTGGAGCTGTGGGATTACGGCAGCATGCCATCAACCCAAGCCCGGGAAGTCGGGCTTGTCACTAGTCGACTTGCAAGCTCTTCAAATGAGATACTGCAATCTCACATATATATAATACTACCCAACCTGTTTCTTTTTTGATGTCGGCTACCCCCACTTTTAAAGGGGAAACAGCCACGGTATATGTATGTATGTACTAACACATCTGGAGTGTTTCTTCTTATAATTATCTCCTTGAAAAGGTTGAATCTAAGGCAGTCAGACTTATTAATGATAATTCTCTTACTATTAATCTGGGTTCTCTTTCTCTTAGCCGTTAGGTATCATCCCTTTCTCTTTTCTATCGCTACTACTTCTATCGCTGCTCTAATGAGTTGGCGAGGCCACGTAACACTCGCCAAGTGGCCCCGTCTCACAGGTACTGTGTGAAGATTTGTAGCTCGTGGATTGGTAGTGACTGCTTCTTCCCATCCACCTCCAGACTCTGGAACTCCCTTCCTCCTTCTGTCTGTTCATATTCTTATAACCTATCTACCTTCAAAAGAGCATCTATCGTCATTTCAGGGCCTAATCGTTCATATCTCTAAGTCCTCAGTACTTTGACTATTTTTTTCAGTCTGTCTTTTTCCTCTTAGTATCATTACCTCATCTCTGCCTTGTCCATAACTTTTTCTTTGCCTTCGTCGTAATGTTTTCTCGCACCCGGGCCTTTATTCATGAGGGCAGGTTTTTTTTTTTCGCCTGTCCCGGTGCCACAATCATATATATATATATATATATATATATATATATATATATATATATATATATATATATATATATATATAACACTTTTCTTGCGTCACTATTTATCCCAATTCGAATAGGGATGGCCACTCACAGGTTGAAGCTGGGGAGCTGAGGCTGGATGTCCTTCCTAATGGAGCGCAGTAGGATTGAATACAACCCTGTCACTTACCGAGACATGCGTTCTAACCACGGAGCTACACAAACACATTAATATATATATATATATATATATATATATATATATATATATATATATATATATATATATATATATATATATATATATATGAGACGTCAAAGAAGAGGGGGAGTAGAGGGGAGAATAACTTCTCCCTAAACTGTTTTCCTTTTTTTATGTCGGCTACCCCCCAATTAAAGGGGGAAACAGCCAAGGTATATGTATGTATGTATATATATATATATATATATATATATATATATATATATATATATATATATATATATATATATATATATATATATATATATATATATAAAATATATATATATATAAACACACAAACACACACGAGGTTAATTACTAGCTTAATTCACTACATAAAAAGCTGATTAACACCAAGGAGACCATCTCCAGATATCCAATGAGTGTAAGTAAGCAATTCATGCAAATAGGTTCATTATTTTTAGTGGCGGTAACAGGCGCTAAAAGGCGCTATCTCTAGGCCAGCCAGCCCAGCTTAAGAGGAGATGCAAGTAGTAAAAAGCGAGGGGTCATAATCAGTAGTTACCTCAGTGATAAAACAAGATGAGGCTCCAGCTTCGAAAAAGTATTGGTTAGAGGAAACGATTTAATGCGTATGAAGATTGAGATGGGAGGGGCGTTATAGCCATGGGTAATAGGGCATAAGGTAGTCTAGAATGGCCCTATTACGTAGGAGGGAGATGAAGTTATTACTCGAAAGAGTTACACCCCACCTACGTCATCGCCCTCTCTCTCTGTATTTCTACGAGGAGGATCTGCATATATATACCTATTACAGTTTCCTTTTACTACGCAATCACACATCACAAATATACTGCTATATGTGATGTAGTTTAGCCTAGATTAGATTTCTCTCTCTCTCTCTCTCTCTCTCTCTCTCTCTCTCTCTCTCTCTCTCTCTCTCTCTCTCTCTCTCTCTCTCTCTCTCTCTCTCTCTCTCTCTCTCTCTCTCTCTCTATATATATATATATATATATATATATATATATATATATATATATATATATATATATATATACATATATATATATATATATATATATATATATATATATATATATATATATATATATATATATATATATCCAGCAAGTGATTTATCTACCTATGAAGAGTACTTACATTACTATGTCTACCGTTTGGTTTTACTACCGTATCACACATCACAAAGCTATATACTCGTACAATGTACTTCCTCCCTAGATTAAATGCTCTCTCTCTCTCTCTCTCTCTCTCTCTCTCTCTCTCTCTCTCTCTCTCTCTCTCTCTCTCTCTCTCTCTCTCTCTCTCTCTCTCTCTCTCCTCTCTCTCTCTCTCTCTCTCTCCATCTGAAGCTCTTCCCATGTTAAAATGCGTTAGTTAGTTTTTTTATCACTCACATCTCTGAGGTAAGAATTTGATCGTGACTCAAAGCTTCAGGCCAGATGCACATCAATGCTTCCCAGATCTTAATCCGAACTTGGGACCTGCATCAAGACAAACGATGTGTTCCTCCAACAGCAGGACACAGTATGAACTAAATTACGAAAACTACCAAAATAATTATGGAATCAAACCTAGGAGTCAGTTTTCAGACACTAACACTCGCCATACATTGAACCGTGAACGAGATAAAGTGACTTGCTCCCCCGGTGACTGAATACAGTATGACCTAATTTCCTTAACATACTTAAAATTTATGATATGAAGCCTAGATTTCCCACGGGGACAGTATGCGTAATGAGCTTCAATTATTCTTAATAAAACTAAATAGAAATTGTGGACCTCTAATTACTGCAATAATAATTAGACGAGTTATATTACACTACGCATGGAGGCCACGGTAGTTCAGTGGTAGGGTGCGCGAGTTGGGAATAAATTAGACCAGGCTTAAGAACACCGTGGGGCGTTAGGAAGAGC
The DNA here is from genome assembly GCA_037179515.1 of Halocaridina rubra. Classification (NCBI taxonomy): domain Eukaryota; kingdom Metazoa; phylum Arthropoda; class Malacostraca; order Decapoda; family Atyidae; genus Halocaridina; species Halocaridina rubra. The sequence goes on along the minus strand of JAXCGZ010017082.1, from coordinate 81,387 downwards.
AGTTAGTCTACTTCCCCCAGCTCCAACATATCGATGTCCACCTCCATTTAAATGGGGACTATGACACGGGAGTGATGTGGTAGAGTTCGTGAATCGGAAAGAGACTAACTCAGCTTTGGGATCACTGAGGGTCGTTAGGAAAAGCATCCAACCTCATTCCTTCAGTTCCAATATGTTTGTGTCCACCCCCATTCAAAAGGGGACTAACTTTTGACAAATAAAACGGTGAATTAATATGAGCTTCTTTAGGTTTGTGAGTTCAAGACCGTTCGATCTCACACCAAAGACCTTGAGTTCGAGTCCGGATCGTCTTTACGCAAAACAGTCACAAAATCACTTGATCATAAAGAGGACACGGAAGGGAAAACAGTACTTTGTGTGGTCTTCTAACCTCTCCTAACTCAACAAGTATAATGAGTACAATAAGGATATATAACTCACTGGTGTATTGGATTTTGGCCCGATCTCTTAAACAGTGTAAATCTAGGATACCATATTGTTAGTTTGCTAGACACACACAAATAGATTTCATAGACGCATCTGACGCGGTTCTGTGTATGGCTAGGATCCCGCAAGGGATCCTAGACATACACAGAACCGCGTCAGATGCGTTTATGAAGTCCATTTGTGTGTGTCTAGCTAACTAACAATATGGTATCCTAGGTTTACACTGTTTAAGAAATCGGGCCTTTGTCATCTCTTAGACCCTGCCAACTCAACTAGCCTAATGATTGTAATGAGTGCACCGTTCTATGCACAATTAATCCCCATTCTAATGGGCGTGGACATGAATACGTTGGAGTTATGGAATTAAGGCTGGATGCACTTCCTAATGCCTCACGGTGGGATTGAACTGCGTCAGAAACTTTTAAGCACGCGAGCTCTACCACTGAGCTACTGCAGCCTTCAGTGAGCACACTGAGTACACCACTGAAAATAAAGCATCTTGAATTTAAGCACTTCAATGCTTGTCCTATAGCTTTACATCTAACATGATTTGATTAGATTTCATTCGGTTTTACGTCTCGAACTCCCTTGTTCACTAAGGGCTAGGACGGATGCCTTCTTGCGAAGGGCTTGTTTTGGCATGTGTAATCGTTACTCTGAGTGTATGCCCTTACTAACCTCAGTCCGTGACGGGGCGCGAACCCTCGACCTGCCGACACAGAGTCGCAGACGCTACCATTTAGCCACGGAATCTACAGCTTTACATCTAACATATCTATTGAATAAATCTGTGTATATATATATATATATATATATATATATATATATATATATATATATATATATATATATATATATATATATATATATATATATATTCAGAAGGAAGGAAATCTCTGGATAGTTATTATAAAGAAACGGCATCACAAAGGATTGCAAAAGCTTACGCACATACATATATGTAGGTGTGTGTAACTGAAAGGTCTCCTATGACGTTATGCACTACAAAGCTCATGTTTTTTTTTATTTTTTATTTTAAGTGTCACTATTATTCCCCATGACAGGAATAGGCACATACAGGCTGGAACTGGGGAATTAAAGCTGGATGCCCTTCCTAACTCCCCGGGGTGGACTCGATCACGGGTCTATCATCTCTCGAGAGTCGTGAATTAAAACGGTTACACTACCGCGGTCCCCTTTCCAAATCTCATCTATTTCATGATAAATCCTTGGAATACAATCTACCCTAATGCCTTAGGTATTAACACAGATTACTGTATATATTTTATCAAAATCTAATTCCTTTCGCGCTATAAAGAAAAAACATTCCCTCTGCCAGAATAATAAAAACATATGCTACTAAGCCATAGAGGACAGTGACGTTATATATATATATATATATATATATATATATATATATATATATATATATATATATATATATATATATATATCAAATAAGCACATATGTGAAAACATGAATAAATTTTTACCCCGACCGGGACTCGAACCTAGGACTTATGATTACTAAGTCAAGGCGCTACCACTACACTACAGAAGGTTAAAAGGAATCCAACCTTATAGCTTATATCTGCTATACTTAGGAATGAACGCATTCTATCTGAAAGCCACTATGTTCATATTACAGATTCCCCAACCTCACTCGTGGCTTCATGTTAGCATTTAATTCAATTCCCAATCTCATTCGGGCATGAAATATCAAATAAGCACATTACATATGTGAAAACATGAATAATTTTTTACCCCGACCGGGACTCGAACCTAGGACTTATGATTACTAAGTCAAGGCGCTACCACTACACCACAGAAGGTTAAAAGGAATCCAACCTTATAGCTTATATCTGCTATACTTAGGAATGAACGCATTCTATCTGAATGCCACTATGTTCATATTACAGATTCCCCAACCTCACTCGTGGCTTCATGTTAGCATTTAATTCAATTCCCAATCTCATTCGGGCATGAAATATCAAATAAGCACATTACATATGTGAAAACATGAATAATTTTTTACCCCGACCGGGACTCGAACCTAGGACTTATGATTACTAAGTCAAGGCGCTACCACTACACCACAGAAGGTTAAAAGGAATCCAACCTTATAGCTTATATCTGCTATACTTAGGAATGAACGCATTCTATCTGAATGCCACTATGTTCATATTACAGATTCCCCAACCTCACTCGTGGCTTCATGTTAGCATTTAATTCAATTCTCAATCTCATTCGGGCATGAAATATCAAATAAGCACATTACATATGTGAAAACATGAATAATTTTTTACCCCGACCGGGACTCGAACCTAGGACTTATGATTACTAAGTCAAGGCGCTACCACTACACCACAGAAGGTTAAAAGGAATCCAACCTTATAGCTTATATCTGCTATACTTAGGAATGAACGCATTCTATCTGAATGCCACTATGTTCATATTACAGATTCCCCAACCTCACTCGTGGCTTCATGTTAGCATTTAATTAATCTGTAATATGAACATAGTGGCATTCAGATAGAATGCGTTCATTCCTAAGTATAGCAGATATAAGCTATAAGGTTGGATTTCTTTTAACCTTCTGTGGTGTAGTGGTAGCGCCTTGACTTAGTAATCATAAGTCCTAGGTTCGAGTCCCGGTCGGGGTAAAAAATTATTCATGTTTTCACATATGTAATGTGCTTATTTGATATTTCATGCCCGAATGAGATTGAGAATTGAATTAAATGCTAACATGAAGCCACGAGTGAGGTTGGGGAATCTGTAATATGAACATAGTGGCATTCAGATAGAATGCGTTCATTCCTTAGTATAGCAGATATAAGCTATAAGGTTGGATTCCTTTTAACCTTCTGTGGTGTAGTGGTAGCGCCTTGACTTAGTAATCATAAGTCCTAGGTTCGAGTCCCGGTCGGGGTAAAAAATTATTCATGTTTTCACATATGTAATGTGCTTATTTGATATTTCATGCCCGAATGAGATTGGGAATTGAATTAAATGCTAACATGAAGCCACGAGTGAGGTTGGGGAATCTGTAATATGAACATAGTGGCATTCAGATAGAATGCGTTCATTCCTAAGTATAGCAGATATAAGCTATAAGGTTGGATTCCTTTTAACCTTCTGTGGTGTAGTGGTAGCGCCTTGACTTAGTAATCATAAGTCCTAGGTTCGAGTCCCGGTCGGGGTAAAAAAAAAATTATTCATATATATATATATATATATATATATATATATATATATATATATATATATATATATATATATATATATATATATATATATATATATGTGTGTGTGTGTGTGTGTGTGTGTGTGTGTGTGAATAAATTTTACCCCGATCGGAACTTGAACGAGGACATATAATTACTTTGCCAAGGCGCTACCAACTACACCACAGAAGGTCTAAAAGGAAAACAAACCTTACAGCTTTTATCTGCTATACTAGGGAAGAAAGCATTTTATCTGAATGCCACTCTGTTCATATTACAGTTTCCCCTAACCTCACTCGTGGTTTCGTTTCCGCACTTAATTCAACTCCCAATCTCATTCGGGAGCAACAATAATCAAATAAGCACATTACCATATATGGAAACATGAATCATATTTACCCCGACCGGGACTTGAACCTAGGACATATAAGTGCTATGCCAAGGCGCTACCAACTACACCACAGAAGGTCTAAAAGGGAAACAAACCATACAGCTTTTATCTGCTATACTCAGGGTTGCCAGATGGCCGTTTTTGCGGCCAGATTCCTTAAATTTGGCCTTAAATAAATTAGACTTCCACAGCCAAACCATTTGGCCGAATTTTGCCCGAATTTTATTTTAAAATTACTTTATACCATATTGAAATAAGCAGAGAGTATATATGAATTATTCTTGCTCACTCTGTTTCTTTTATAATTCCTTTTGACCTATCTAATCACCCATCGGTCAGTGGCAAGAACAAACAAAGATGAAAATCTCTTATCTTTTCTCAGGAAGCAGGCGGCGAGCTTTAATGTTTATTTTCAGAGCAATAATCCTTAGCGCGGTCTCTGACCTTTAATCGGCAACGACAAAGGTCAAAGAGACTGTGCTTATCGAGGAAGGATTAATGGCATTAAGATCTTCAGTAGCAGGGATGATTTCCTTTACAAGTATTAACTCTGTACCTATAAAAGTCGACATGACCCAAACATTTAATGTGCCTATACCATATCATTCCAACGGAGCTAACAAAGGGTGGGCACACAACGAATTACAACCTCATGAACAACGACGACTGTTTTCCAGCATTAAAGGACTGAGCTTTTCCAGCAAATATGACCGGCATAACGACAGCTAATGCATTTATCTTTTTTGTCTTCGGAATCGCCTTTGACAGAGTTTAAATGCACAGCTATAAAATTAACGAAAGCATACTAAAATATAAATCTTCAAATTTAAGTCAGAGTGATTATTACAACTTTAGTGTTTAAAAAGATACAAAGAAAATTCATTATAATCTTATAACATATCAGAAACCGTTGAGAGTGTCTCTCCCAGTGTTACCGATTTCAACCACAACCTCTCGCGACCGACCTAAAAAGGACCTTTCTTAGGTGAAGCTGCAGTTCCCCTCATACCGCAGTTTCCCTCCCATTCACACCAGAATGTCCTCATCGGAAAATGTTGACATTTTTGACCTTACGTGTGTAAATACTGATAATTTTCCCGAAGTGTTTATATCATCTCTGGACAGAATATTCGCATATTCACGTGAGGACATCAGAAGGGAATTGGAAAAAATTAAAAAAGTCACTCTGTACAAAACAAGTCAACTTTTGCTTTCGAAGGTAGTGGAACTCTTTCCCCAATACAGTGGTAAACACATCATAAAAAAAACGAGTAAAAAAAGAGATACTTACAAACATAATAACTTTTAGCACAAGTGTTCTGACTATCTCAATGAATGGTGAACTTGATAAACTCTTTCAACCTCAAACTTCGGTTGTAAAATCCATAGAGTCTAAAAAAACACACGACCTAGGAGACCTACATCGAATGATAGAAAGTCTTGCAGATAAGGTGAAAATTTTGCAAGCAGATGCTGAAAAGGTGAAAGCCTTACAACACAAGGTGGGTTTGCTAGAATCTGACATTGTCCTACTTAAAAGAGATAATTCTAGGTTGAAACTGCTATTAGAAACATCTCCACCTCTCAGTTCAGTGCTGTCACCTAACAACGATGATGTCCCTTCTATCAACAACCCTCAGGTTTTGCAAACTAGGTTTTCTGTCTACTCACAATTCCTTCAGTGCATTGAGTGACGAATGTGACAGTGGTAGTGAAGAAGAGGTAGATCCAGATAAAAGTGATAGTCATCAAGACAACCTGAATACACCATCTAGCATAAATAATGAAATCAGTAACAGGTTACAAAATAGTGATGAAACAACAGCGTCCTTCCCCACTACTCCTAACAATACAACAACAGGCACTAACCAGAACAAGATTCTTCCCAGCACAAACAACCAACCTGGTAAAGAGTTGCAAAACACCGAAGAAGATATAGAGTCAATTTCCACTACTCCTAACAACACAGCAACTATCACTAACCAGGACAACCAAATTACACCTTCCAGCACAAATAACCAACCCAGCAATAGGCTGCAAAATAATGAAGAAAACAGGAAAGACAAAATAGCAGCAGTCTCTATTCTAAACATTTCATCGAAGTCCTCTCCCCCACAGCCACAGATGCCCAATAATGCAAGTGCAAGGGTTACAGCTCAAATATATATTCGTATTCCTGGCAACCCCTTTGAGAGAGAGATACGTAATACATTGACAAATCAAGGCATTCCTTCTGAAGAAGTCTTGATTAAGGAGCTTTCTCGCAAACCAAACTGGGTTTCCTTCGCAATAACGATATCGAAAGGATTTGAATATGTGCCTTACAAACTGAATCAATGGCCTACAGGAACAATTGTCCAACCATTTCGTGGGGGCAAACAATGGACACAACCTGGGTATTCTACAAAATATCCCAAACTACAGTCATACCAAAATAAACAGCAAAGAGCTAATGAAACAATCCCCTATACGCGAGACTACAGAAAGAGACACGATACAAACCTCTCTTATCGCCGTGCACGCACAAGAGACTTCTGGAGTGATGGCTCTTACAACCCTAGACACTCACCTAGGCATACAAACTTTGGGAAGGCCCGATCATACCACGGCACGTACTCAAACCAGCGTTACACATCCAACGGCAGGTACAGACACCAGGATTCATGGGCTAACCCCAGAACACACTACAATGATGAATTCCCAGCAGAATCACACAGTCGAAACTACAACTATGACTATGGATACCACCCCAATGAAACATGGTAAGAATGTAACATTAGTACATGTGAACGCTCAGTCCCTGCTCGCTCATTTTGAAGAAATAATAATGCTAACAAAAGACTACAACATAGACATCCTCTGTGTAAGCGAAACTTGGTTTCCTCCTACAACTGAAAATAAATATGTGAATATCCCAGTTTAAAATATTTCGCAATGACCATGGCCGAGGGGGTGGGGTTTGTATTTATGTTAGAAATTATCTTAGTGCATCAGAAATAACCACAGGTTTAGAAAAAACTGAGGAGCTCGAAGATTTATGGATCACTGTGCAGTATCAGAGACTTCCATCTTTCATTGTAGGGTGTGTTTACCGTCACCCTAAAGCACCTACCAGTTCATTCAATCATCTGCTACAAACATTCAGAAATATCTGTGTGCGTCATAAACCCATATACATACTTGGTGATTTTAATGATGACTTGCTCTCAGCAGATAACAAAATGAAAAGAGTGATCAACACTGAAGTTAACACAAATAGTGACAAAACCGACATGCATAACCCCTAATTCTAGGACTCTTATAGATCTGATAATAACAAATAAAGTGGAAATTATACCCTATTGGGACGTAGTTCCCTGCCCAATTGCAGACCACGAGCTGAACATTGCTATGCTAAACATAAACAAGCCCAAAAGGAAGCCTCTCCTCAAGACATTCCGGTGTCTAAAAAATTACTCCCCTGATATCTTTTGTGAAACATTAATCAACAACACAAATGCACTTAATAGAATTAAATACACAGATAACGTCGATTTACAGGTTGAGATTTTAACAAAAGACTTCCTTGAATGCTTAGATAGTTGTGCACCCATTGTAACAAGAAAAATAACCCGCCCCTCAGCCCCCTGGCTAACTAATGACATCAAAGAGGCAATGCAAATCAGAAATCAAATACAAAAAGAGCTAAAAATGAATAGATATGATATGACTCTCCGAGAACGTTATAAAACAGAAAAGAAACGTGTCAGATCTCTCATCAGTGTAAGTAAAAAAGACTTTTACATAAAACACTTTAATGACTCTAGACATGATACAGCAGCAACATGGAAAGTGATAAGAAGCATGATACCAAATGAAAAGAGTACCTCAGAAAGTTATGAAAATATTACGGAGTTGAAAGACAAAGCAGATAACTTTAATAACTATTTTCCTAACGTTGGCAAAAATACATATGAAAAAACTCAAGAAAACATCAACTCAGTGAATATGAGTAATTGCTTAAATGACAATTCTTCCAATGAAAACACAAGAGAGTACTTCAAGATAAATCCTATCGATTGTGCTACCCTAATTCTTACCATAAAGAGCCTAAGAAACTCTGGCTCTTCTGGTTCAGATGGTATACCATTTCAGTTCATCAAAGATGCTCTACCCATGATTGCATCCTATATCCTAACTATTATGAACACTTCCATTGTTACTAAAAAGTTTCCTGACTCATGGAAAATATCACATGTAATACCTCTGCATAAAAAGGGGGACAGAGAAGATGTGACAAACTATCGTCCCATTTCCCTGCTACCCATTTTCTCTAAAATATTAGAAAAAATTGTTGCATGCCAACTTATGTCATATTTAGAATCAAATAGACTATTAACGATTAACCAACATGGTTTCAGACCAAAACTCTCTACGGAAACTGCACTGCTTAAAGTTACGAATAGTATATATAATAATATAGATATGAAAAAAATATCTTTGCTTGTATTATTAGACTTATCAAAAGCCTTCGACAGTGTAAACCATGAAATTCTTTTAAGTAAATGTATTAACTTAAATATTGATCCAAGCTGGTTTAGCGAGTATCTATCTAATCGTAAATAGTCCATACGTCTTAACAACATTACCTCTGTGCCAAAAAATGTATCATTTGGTGTTCCACAGGGATCAGTACTTGGTCCTATCCTCTTCTCCATTTACGTAAATGATCTATCTTCTTTCATTTCTGACTGTCTAGTCGTACAATATGCAGATGACACTCAAATACTCCTTAGTGGTGATATTAATAATCTTCCAGAGCTAACTTTAAGAGCAGAAAACACTCTGTCAAAAATTAAAACCTATTTCCAAGAAATTGGGCTGTTAATTAACGTAAGTAAAACACAGTGCATATTTATTGGTTCAAGGTTCCACATAGCACAAATTCCAGAAAACACAACAATTATTTTTTGCGACAATATTATCACACCTAGCAAAACAGTCAAAAACCTAAGAATTCACTTTGATAACCACATGTTGTTTGATTCCCACATAGATAAAGTATGCAAAAAGGTTACAGGAACATTAATGTACTTATCACGTATAAAAGACACTTTTGAGACTACCACTCGAATAACTGTTGTTGAATCTCTAGCCCTAAGTCACATTAATTACTGAACAACTGTTTGGGAAGCTACCACTAAGACTCAGATAAACAGAATACAGAAGCTTATTAATTTTGCAGCTCGAGTTGCCCTGGGAGGAATAAGAAAATATGACCACATCACACCAGCTCTCAATAAACTTGGGTGGCTGCGGGCAGAAAATAAGGTCGCTTATGCTATTTATGTTTTTGTATTCAAAATTTTGGACCATCATTATCCTAGCTGGCTATTTGATTTAAAAACAGTCAGGGATATAAGGGGAACCAACACAAGACAGAGCAGTGAGCTCTTTATTCACAGAACAAACACAGAAGCAGGTTCAAAGATGATCACTATCAAAGGGCCAACACTCTGGAATAATATTCCAGAGCATCTTAAAAATACATCCTCCTTCACAGCTTTCAAAGGCAAACTATATAATTTTCTTTTGGACAAATAGTTGCTGCTCATTAAGAACTAATTATTCACATTGTAAGGAAACAAATATGGAAATGATGCCGATAATAACGATCCTGTATCTAGTGGCATACTTACTACTTTATTATTAACATTATTGTTAACATTTTTATTACAGCATTATATTTTCTATGAAAGCTACATTTAATTTAACTATATGTCTAACCCTCTTATTTATTAATTTAATTACATGTCTACTTATAAGTTACTATTAATGTTGAATAACCATTGTACAAAATGGAAATAAATGTTTGTTTGTTTGTTTGTTTTGTTCGATACTGATGTCAAACTCCAAAAGGGCACCACTATGAAATGACCTTCGCCAAAATGACAGAAGACCCCAAACTTCCAGCACAAATGAAGACGAAGAAACGGAAAAGTCCGAGGACCTTGTTTCAGACAGTCAGGATTCGCAAAATTACATACTTCAAACGACTGACTCACTGGAAGGAAGTTCTTCAAGTCTTCCAGCGCCTTTGATCTCCTCACTGACTAAATTCTTCAGAGATAAACAACGTAGGACCAAAGAAAACTGACAGTGACATTGTACAAGTACAGATAATGGCTATATCAGTATAATCTGATACAGGGATCGATTCTTTGTCACCAGCAAAAGGTGAGACAGATTACCCTCATATTCAAAAACACTTTCTTACATCAGAATATCTCTCTCATCATATCTCCCTTTCTGGCACTCCAGAAGGGTTGATAAGGTCACTTTCTGATGAATATTTGCCACTTCCCAATAAATTCTCTCTTACTAGTAAAGGTTATCTTTCCTTTTTTTTTTTCCTTTTTGTCCCTGGAGAAGTTTTAACACTATTAAAGATTGATGTTGTGCCCTGTGGGGCGGGCACAACATCAAAGAATAGCCTCAACATATTCCCTGCGTGTCATAAAAGGCAACTATAAGTGGACGGGGCAGGGGGACTAGGAATCCCCCCCTTGTATCAACCTCCTGCGAGACGTCAAAGAAGAAGGGCAGTAGAGGGGAGAATAACTTCTCCCCAAACTCTAGTTTTGGGGTGTCTAAATGTGGGTGGTTGTAGTACGATAGAGAGCAAAAGATGTGAGATTGGATATATGTTTGGTAGGAGGAGGATGGATGTATTGGCATTGTGTGAGACGAAGATGAAAGGAAAAGGAGAAGTGGCATTTGGTGATGTGACGGGTAGGGTGTCTGGGGTTGAAAGGGGGAGAGCGAGAGAAGGTGTGGCATTATTGCTGAGTGAATGGATTGTAAGTCAGGTAGTGGGATGGAAAGAAGTGTCATCTAGGCTGATGTGGGTGAGGGATAGGATAGGAAGGGAATGTTGGGCTTTTGTTAGTGCGTATGGGCCAGGATGTGAGAGAAGTGAGAAAGAACGGGATGAATTCTGGAATGAGTTAACTAGATGTGTGGATGGTCTGAGTAGAAGGAACTATGTAGTTGTGTTGGGTGATTTGAATGCCAGAGTGGGTGATGGAGAGATAGAAGGTGTTGTAGGAAAGTATGGGCTACCAGGTGGGAATGAGAGTGGCGAGAGACTGTTAGATATGTGTGTGGAGCAAGAGTCGGTGATAGGTAATAGTTTATTTGAGAAGAAGTTAATAAATAAGTATACATGGATGAGAGTGGCAAATGGAAGAGTGAAAGAAAGAGCATTGATGGATTGTGTTGGTAGCAAAGAGCATGGTTGGTAGTGAAAGATGTACATGCATTCAGGGGTGTGGCTGCTGGGATGTCTGATCATTTTTTGGTTGAAGCAAAAGTGGTAGTAGCAAAAGAGTGAGGAAATAGTGTGGGGGGATGTAGAAGGGAAATAGTGAAGGTGGAAGAGTTGAAAAAGCCAGAGAAGAGACAGGAATATCAGGACAGGTTGAGAGTGGCATATGACAGGGTGAAAGAAAGAGAAGTTGGGAAGTTAGAGGAGGAATGGGGGTTGATGAAAGAATATTTTGTGGGACATGCAAGTGATGTGTGTGGAAAGAGGTTTGTTGGAGGTGGCATGAGGAGGGGCAGCGAGTGGTGGAATGAAGGGGTGAAAATGAAGGTGGAAGAGAAAAAGAGGGCTTTTGAGGAATGGCTGCAGTGTAAAAGTAGGGAGAAGTATGACAGATATAGGGAGAAAAATGTGGAAACCAAACGGAAGGTAGAGGAAGAGAAGAGGTTGGCAAATGTTAGGTGGGGACAGGATTTTAGTTGGTCATATGAGGAGAATAAAAAGAAGTTTTGGAAAGAAGTGAAGAGAGTAAGGAAGGGTGGATCGCGGATGGAAGAGACAGTGAAAGATGTGAATGGACAGATGTTAAGAGGGAACGATGCAAGGAAAAGATGGGCAGAATATTTTGAGTGCTTGCTGAATGTTGAGGAAGATAAAGAGGCAGCTATAGTGGCAGTGGGAGGGGTTCAAGGGCCAGTAATGGGAGATGAAAATGAGAGAGAGATTACAAGAGAGGAGGTGAAAAGGGCATTGTATGAAGCGAAAGCAGGTAAAGCACCTGGAATGGATGGTGTGAGAGCGGAGATGTTGAAAGAAGGGGGTATGACTGCATTGGAATGGTTAGTGAGAGTGTTTAATATATGTTGTCATTGGTGCCAGTGGATTGGGTGATTGCCTGTATAGTGCCCCTATACAAAGGTAAGGGAGATATGTATGAATGCAGTAATTTTAGGGGTATAAGTTTGTTGAGTGTGGTAGGAAAAGTGTATGGTAGGATACTGGTTAATAGGATTAGGGATAAGACAGAATATGTGATCGCGGAAGTGCAGAGTGGTTTTAGGAGAGGTAGAGGTTGTATAGATCAGATTTTTATAGTTAGGCAGTTATGTGAGAAATATTTAGCAAAGGGTAAGGATGTGTATTTTGCATTTTTGGATCTGGAGAAAGCATATGATAGAGTTGATAGAGAGGCTATGTGGAATGTTTTGAGATTATATGGAATCAATGGTAAATTGTTGCATGCAGTGAAGAGTTTGTATGAGGGCAGTAGAGCTTGTGTTAGGGTAGGGAATGAAGTGAGTGAGTGGTTTCCAGTGAGTGTGGGACTGAGACAGGGATGTGTGATTTCACCATGGCTGTTCAATTTGTATATTGATGGAGTTGTAAGAGAGGTGAATGAGCGAGTGCGTGGTCGAGGTTTGAGAATGGTAGATGGGGATGATAACGAGTGGGAGCTGAATCAGTTGCTGTTTGCAGATGATACTGTGGTGGTGGCAGATTCAGAGGAAAAGCTGTGTCAGTTAGTGTCAGAATTTGGAATGGTGTGTGAGAGAAGGAAGTTGCGAGTGAATGTGGGAAAGAGTAAGGTTATGAGGTGTACAAGAAATGAGGATGGCACTGGATTGAATGTTATGTTGAATGGAGAGACACTTGAGGAGGTTAATCAGTTTAAGTATTTAGGCTCGGTTATAGCTGCAAATGGTGGAGTGGAAGCAGATGTGTGTCACAGAGTGAATGAAGGATGTAAAGTGTTGGGTGCATTGAAAGGAGTGATGAAGAATAGAGGGTTGGAAATGAATGTTAAGAAAGTTTTGTATGAGAAAGTGGTTGTGCCAACTGTGATGTATGGATCAGAGTTATGGGGTATGAAAGTAAGTGAGAGACGGAAACTAAATGTGTTTGAGATGAAATGTCTGAGGAGTATGATTGGGGTATCTCGATTGGATAGGGTTAGGAATGAAGTGGTGAGAGCAAGAACGGGTGTGAGGAGAGAAATTGCAGCCAGAGTAGATATGAATGTTCTGAGATGGTTTGGCCATGTGGAAAGGATGGATGATGAAAGGCTGTTGAAAAAGCTGATGAATGCGAGAGTTGATGGGAGATATGCTAGAGGGAGGCCTAGGTTTGGATGGATGGATGGAGTAAGGAGAGCCCTGAATGATAGGAGGATGGATGTGAGGGAAGCAAGCGAGTGTGCGAGGAATAGGAATGAGTTTGTTGTTGTTGTTTGAGGTTAAAGCCAACCTTGTGTTGGCACGGGCCCTTGTTCAAAGAACGGCCCGTAGGTTAGAGGTTATACCTCTTGGTTTGTTTTATCACCTTGGTGGTTCGAAAGTTTCCAAGGTGGTGAGATGTGTGTCTATGTTGTCAAGTATTTCCTTAACAATTTTCGCTGCATGAACTGTCGCATTGGTGTGTTATGGTTCCATGTTTAATCCGTTCCTTAAGCTGTTTGTCTTTGGACATTCTAAAAGATAATGCAGCAGGGCCTTATCAGTTATCATTTGACAGTGTGCACA